>JALRMM010000316.1:0-42777 GCA_026122155.1 Zymoseptoria crescenta | reverse complement strand
TCCTAGAGCTATATCTAATATAGTGTTTTAATCGATCTCCCGCCTAGCTATAATAGTATCTTTATCTTACGGATTATACTACTAACGATATTATTATAGCAAAGAGCCTTATAGACACCCTCTATCGTCTCGATATTATATAACTTTATTTATGCTTTTACTAATAGGTTCTTCCGGAAGGTGTCTAATAGTGTTAGTTATGTTGTTATGCCGGATATGTTGTGTAATGTTATATACTCGTCGTTATAGCTAGATCCCTCGTAGTAACTAGCATATTCCAAATTTCTTCGCGAATCTGCTTAGGGAGCTTATTTAGGCCGTTTAGCGGGTAATTATGTATACCTTCTACGACGACAATAATCCTCGGCATTGCATCCAAGTCGAATAGAACAATCTAGGTAAACTTAACTTCGCATAGTACGCGTTAAGAGATAAACTGCCCGACCCCTATTAGGTAGTAATTGCCTATAATGTCGGGCCTTAGATTAGTCGTGCTATTAGGTCGCATATTACGGATAACCTTAGGTATATAGTTAGGACTAACCCTATATATAATAGTATGCGTAATGTACATCGGGATGTTATGCGTCTTACTATAGGTCTATCTCCTTACCTAGTTTCCTTCGTATGCGTAGCATTCGTCTTAGTCCGTAGTAAAGGTATTAGGGTTATAAAAGAGCTCCCCTAGTCGTTCGAAACTAACTAGTAAATTAGGTGGATACTATCTCGTAAAGTGTGTTAGTATATTGTATGTCTACTACGTGCATCGAATAGAGGTACCGAATCTGCCGAAGAGATCCTAATATAGTGCGTAAGCTCCTCTATAATACTATCGCTAACCTTACCCGTGTCCTAAAGCTTACTAGGTTTTGATCGTGCTCGAAGACTAGTCGATATATTCCTTCGATCTGGTTTATATAACCGCGGGAGTCTAAGAATCGACTCCGGATTACTATAAACTCGATATTTGCTTTTATACGATCGTCTTATTTCTCGAAGGCGCTAGCGCCTTGCCGCCGATGTATTGCTTAATACTATAGCTACTCTCGCTCGTTAGCTTTTAAGTAAGTACGGTTAATAACCTTACCGATAGCATACTCGTAGTGCTTAATCCCGTTATATTACTTTATAAGTCGAAGAACTAATATTCTACTAAGGTAAGGGCTTATCGACTTATATAGACCTTTAATTCTTCGGTTCGAGTACTGGATCTAGGCGACATTATAAGTATAGTTACGAATAACATAATTCGTTAGGTGTTCCGTAATATTACGCCTAACTTTACTTACCTACCCCGTAATTACGGCCGGAATTTTGTTGCTAATAGTAGGGAGGATATCGGGGATAGTACGAGTATCGATAATATAGGCGATACTATAAAGTGTAGTCCGAGGATACTCGGGTATAAGCATATAATGCTCGATTTTAAAAGCCTTTATCCGGTCGGAAAGGTTATACTAAATGCGACCCTACTATAATATTAGTAGTGTTTATATAGGTAATACTATCGATAAGGTTACTCTTAGCCCTATCGAGCAGCTTATACCCGCTCCAGTCCCTTAATCTACCTATCGTAGTCGCGAAGTGTAAGAGTCTACTATACTTCGATTGCTATATATATAGCTAGATTCTATAGGTTTTGTACGGCGATATAGCGGTTTTATAGCCCTTATGCTACTATTCTTACTTGCGGTATTAAAAGGAAGAAGCTATGCTTATAGTAAAAATTCTAATCTTATAGTAAAAACTCTAACCTTACAATTTCGGAGACTCCCGCGTTTAGCGTTATATAAGCTTAGGTTTTAGCGTTATAAGGTTAGTAGGACCCTATAGGTGGAACGAGTCCGAGCTATAACTTAGTAATTTATGCCTTAGGCTAATAATAGTCTATGCAACGTCGACTAGTAGTAAGCTATCTTATATAGATTAGAACTGCTCTATGCACTTCTTCTTCTCGCCGTAGGCTCGAAGGCGTCGCCTTCGGCGATAAAGTAGAAAATATTACGCTAGCGGGAACTAAAAATTCTAGCTAATTAGACGCGTAGAGTAAGCAAAGTGCATAGAGGGTCTAAGCTAGTTTCGACACGTTTGTTAGGGCTTGTCGCTATTTTTTACTAGAGAAAATACTAAACGCGCGTTTATTAAATAACGCTGCGACTTTTAACGGTAGAAATTTATATATAGCCTTTAAATATAGTACTCTATAGATGCCCCAATTTTCATCTAAGAAAATACGATTAGATCGCGTAAAAACGCGTAGTTTTTGATAGGGGTATATTCTATACTGCCTAGGTATTTACTATACCGAATACGTTTTCCTTAGCTATTTGCCCTCGACGGCGACAACGAGGTAATAACAATAGATATCGATAAAGTGTCGACTATAGGGGGCGAGATATAGGCTATATCTCGGCCCTCGAAGTGTCTGTATATCGATAGCTCTTAAAATAAAGAAGTTACGACTTTTTTTCTTAGAAAATTTCGAAATTTTACTTAGTATTTTGCCCTTAACAGCGACAACGAGGTATATATACGAGGATATCGTATATATACCTATATAGGCTCCGAGATATAAGCTATATCTCGTGCCTCGAAGTGTCCGTAGGTCGATAGATAAAGAAATAAAGAAATGCTAATTTTTTTTCGAAAATTTTGAAAATTCTTTCGAGTAAAGCGCGCTTAGAGGGCAAAACTGGTTTTTACTTAATTTTTCTAAATTTAAGGAAATTGGACATAAAAAATTCAGAAACATATAGAAAAAGGAATTTCCAGATTGTTTACCGTAGGGATTTTAGCTCGAAAGCGGCGTTGTCGAGCAACTCGCTTTTTCGTGCTTAAATTTGTATTTTTTTAGCGACTAGGCTGCCAAAGTTGTCGAAACCGGCTTAGACCCTATATAGAGTCTTCTTTGCGTAGTCCGTGCGTTCTCTCTTCCCGCAACTCAAAACATCCGAAGCAAAGAAGACTCTGTATAGCGGGATGATTTATAAGATAGGCAGTGAGATGGGTAATAACCACTTACTCTCGACCTATCACTCAAGACTGTGTCAAAACAAAGGGTAGAATCAGTCTCGAAGACCTGCCACAATCTCTGTTCTATCAGAGAGCTTAGTTGCAGGCGTCTACAATAAACGGCTCCATGTTTGCATTCTCACGCCGGACCTACCGCGCTGTTGAGGATTCCGACGAAGACCTTCTCTTGCAGCTTCAATCCCATCCGGAGTCTCAGGTCAACTTCAATAACGCTTTTCCGACACCGCATTCCAAGTCCAGTGCGTAGTCACTGCGAAAGTTTCTCGCAGAATGCATGCTCAGCGCCGTGATATGCACAAAGCCCGGCTCCAACAATGAAGAGCCTCAGCGGATTGGTATTCTCTTACTGAAGGACGCAAGCAGCCCTGGAACTCGGCGGACTGGACGTCGAGATTTGGGAATCAACCTCCTTAGAGAGCATCAGGGGTGTGGGTATGGGACTGAGGCGATCCCAATGGCTTCTGGAGTGGTCGTTCCGGTGGGGTGTGCTGAGGAAAGTGGGCCTGTCGGTTTACGATTATAATGTTGGTGCAAGTAAGCTATACGAGAAGCTGGAATTCGTGCTGGAGGGAAGATTGAGAGAGGAGGTATGGTATGACGGGGAGTGGCGCGACATTCTCTCGTATGCAATGTTGAAGAGAGAATGGGAGCAAGAGGGTAAGAGTCCTGAGTGAACGTAGCAAGGTCTGATCAATTGTATCAGGAACGCGTGTAGGAACGAGAAGGTATGCTTGGGGGTTTGAGGCACCACAGGGTATTACGCCGTTGAGGATGTCACCGGGGTCGGGGAGCGCGGACCTTGGTCGTACATCGTCCGCAAGCAAGGGATGGATAGGAAGCCGATGAGGTCTATCTATCGCCAAGACGACTAGCAAAAGCTACGATTGGCGGGCGAACTCAGTACCTTCCCGATTGGGACTAAGGATGAGGCAAATGGAGACAACAAGCCCTTGGCAGACGCCAAGTTCATGCTACGAGCAGCTACCTGCCAGAAACGTACATCTGTAGGAGGTCAGACTTGAGGCTAACGATAGAGCGATATGGTTTAAAGATGGAGAGTCGTCCGCTCAGATGGGGTGCTCGGTCTCCATCTCCATCTCCACTAATATCCCGGAAGTCTGCTCACGATGAAAGGCTTCGTTCTCGCCACTCTCGCTATTGCGGCCACATGTGTCTCCGGCCAGGGACTGACTCGTTGCGGTACCACAGAGACGCCAGAGATTCTCAGGATCCAAGTCGAGGAGGAGGACGTGATCGAGACACGAGCCAGCAGGAAACCCAAGTTTGAAATCGACACTTACGTACATGTCATTACGACTGAGGCAAAGCAAGACCGCTACCCATTGAGCATGGTCCAGGAGCAGGTATGAAGAAAGGTGCACTTGGGACCTCGGACCTTGACTGATGAATACGGACAGATGCGAGTAATGAATTCTGCCTTTGCTGCCTCCCGCTTCAGCTACAAAACCAAAAGCATTGACTACCACGTCAACGATACCTGGGCGACAGCGGACCGTGGGCCCGTCGAAATCGAGTACAAGAGGGCACTCCGCAAGGGCAGCTACCAAGACCTCAACCTCTACTTCTTGAGCGATCTTGGCCAAGGTCTGCTTGGATTCTGCACGTTCCCACAAGAGGAGATCACCGACCTTGTGCGCGTGCGGGACGGATGTGTGAACCTTGCTGGGTCACTTCCAGGCGGCGAGACGGCGACGTACAACCTTGGAGCGACGGCCGTTCATGAGACTGGACATTGGCTGGGTCTTTTCCATACATTCCAGGGTGGCAATTGCACTGGTGAGGGCGATTTCGTTAGAGATACTCCGACACAGTTGTCACCGACCCGTGGATGCCCTATCGATAATCCGCCGGATACGTGTCCACTGCAGAAAGGCTTGGACCCTATCCACAACTACATGGACTATTCGACCGATGTTTGTTTGACCGAGTTCTCCAAGTTCCAAAGCATTCGGATGTCCAAGATGTTCAGGGACTTGCGCAGGGGTCGAAAATGAGCGAGCAAGGGATTTGGACACGGCAGCGTCAGTGCTGGCGCAGGAACAACAGATGTGAAATTGATGAAAGTGTTCAACAGCGTAGATTGAAGAGCAGCAGCGCAAAAATATCAACATTGTGGGCAAAGTCAGAGCCTGACAGTTGCGAAGTGTCAGCTTTTACAGATCCTGATCTCACCGTCCATCTTCCCACTCACTTGGACGACTTCTTCACCGCAACGAACGTGGCAATGGCGTCCATCAAAGCCGGGCTGAGACAATCATAACTCTCCAAACCAGCTTTGTTGAATGCCGACCTGATCTCCCCCATCTTCGACGGCTCCGCTCCCTGCTCAATGACACTGCTAACGAAGGCTGCGAATTGAGGTTCCTTGGCGGGGAGTGAGTCGATGAGTATGTCGATCAAGAGAGACGAGCGCTTACCTGCCAACCCTTCTCCTGCGAGAGCTCGACGTGGATGAAGTCTAGACCCTTGAATGGGTGATCCTGCTCGATCCGGCCAAACATATGCACGCCGCATTGCTCGCAAGCGTTGCGTTGGATGGCTGCGGCGGGGTTGACAATCTTCAATTTGTTGCCGTTGGCCGTGACGGAGACGTTGTCTTTCGGGACGACACCGACGAGCGAGAAAAGAGCGCCGGACGGCTTCCAGCAGAGCGAACAGCCGCAGAAGTGGTTGTGAAGAACGTTGCCTTTGATGGCGACAGTCACTGGCGAAGAGCTGCAGTGGCACTTGAGGGTGCCGCCGTTGAAATTGTCACTGCCTTTCTGGAAGCCATTGTCGAGGACTGGGTGAATGTTGGGCATGTTGGCGGATGTTTGGAGATGTCTCGGAGGGATAGAGTGGTGAGCTTAGAAGTACCTGCGGGCACGGTGAGCTTTATCTTGCGAAGCTGTGTCGACCAGGATGTTTTTAAGCGGAGACAATGCGGATGCTTGTTGAGCGGGGTCGATTGCGAATGCTCAAGAATGGAAGGATTGTCCTGAGATGCAACGATCGACCTAATGGAGCAACCATTTCCCCTCCTTCGCCGTCGCATGGGACAAGCTGCTCTGTCCCGTGGCAGGTATTGACTGGACTGTGAGCGGTACCTTCTCAACCTCTGTACCAGTGGGCCGAGATGAATCGACCGCATTCGATGGCTGCCGCATAACACACAACAATTTCATGTAGTATGTGAAGTATAGTGCTCAAATCTTGTCGCCATACTGCGATCAAGTGGCACAATGAGACCGTGCCAAACGCTTTCAAAAATGCATGCCTCGATCCTTGGGTGACATCCGCTTACCGACATCGATTGCTTCGACAAATGATGCTCGCTCGATGCCAATTAGACTCGAGCAGATGATGAAAAAGCGACTCTTGTTGCCATTGCGTATAGGTGAAGTTGCATTAAGCTCATGTCGTCGCGCCGCACGAACGCGACCTTGATGGTCTACTCAGTGCAAGTCACGTCCGGCCGAACGTGACGACCTCATTGAAATTCGATCCTGGCCGCTAGCGATGATATCTCGGAATCTGTACCTTGACGGTCCGACTCTGTCAGTGATGTGAGTGACCCTTGTCAAAGACTTCCTCACCTCGTCCTCAGACTTCATGGGCCGGCAGGTAAGCTTCGCGAGCCTACAACTGTCGCTGAGGACCAGTGCCGGATGTCAATGCATTGAAAACATGCCATGAAGGAGACGGGGATATCGACGCAGACAGTTGTGAAGCGGCCCGTGAGGACAATCATTGATTGCCAAGCTCTTCTCACGTCTTCTGCGTTTGCCGTTGGTGGTTTGACATGGTTTCTTCATTGTCCGAGGCCAAACATAATCTTCTGACAGACCGTTTATAAGTCGATCTGGGACCTTAGCGTTCCAATGGCAAGTCACCATTTCGACGATGCGCGCGCAGTCCTCGCAAGGCATTCGCGAATTGCCTGTGGCACAATGCCGACTCCAGCATAGCACGATCCGAGTGCTCCACCTGGGTCCCGATTCATGGAATCGATTCTAGCATTAGGAATGAGCACGACATTCTGTTCAGATGCTTCATGCTCACTTCACCTGCTCGATACGTACTGGCACGCGCCAGACTCGAAACCAACATGCGCCGGACTCGAGGTCATGCGTCAGGTTCGAGGGCACAAGCCAGGTCCGAGGCTATGCTAGATAATGCGCCGTGATTCACTCCTTGAAGGTGCTGTACAAGCAAGATCACATACGCGCTGCTGATTATGAAAGCACTGGAACCTGGAAGATCGCTGCTCGCTGCAGAGAAGCCAGTGCGTGATGCATCGCACCTCAGTCGGCATCAGAATCGATTTCCAGCTCGGACGTTGGTCGATGTTGCCACTGCAGTCCCAGAAGTTGCGCTGTCATGCGCTGCCTTGCGCTGACATGTGATATTGTGCGGCAGCATTCACTCCGGACCTGGATTGGAGTCACAGTTCAAGGGTGAATACCGACTCACATGCCGTGAAATGGGCACACATGGGCTGAGCGAGACTAGCGTGCCTTCACTTTCGCGGCCAGGCAGCGACTGCATCCCTGCCTTTCCCACGACCTCATCAACCTCATCTCCAGACTTCTTCCACTTCGTTTCCGTCGAAGTCCATCAACTTCCTCCATCGACCCTCACCAACTTCTTCCATCGTCCTTGGTCCACTTCCTCCGTCGGCCTTCTCCTTCATCAATCTTCCTCATCGACCCTCCCCCACGTTTCTTATATCCACAAACTTGATCGATACTTCATCATCGGACTTTCCATTGACCTTTCGATCCATCTTGCTCCTTGGACCTTCATCGCTGGACCTTCATCGCTTGACCTTCATCGCTTGACCTTCCTCGCTTCCTGGTCCTTCACTTTCTCTTGCGTTGGTTCCTTCGGTCGACTACACTACCTTTCCGCCACTGGATCGCCCACTGTTCAGAATTGCCAACATGTCTGTCGCAAAGAAAGCCCAGCAAGCGAAAGAGCTCCTCGCGAAGGCCAAAGCTGCGTATGTGAACGCACCGCCCTCACCTATGAAGACGAAGCTCAATGAAGCTTGCAAGGTCAGCACCAAGTACAGACTTGGACCGTCTGGAGTCTCCAAGAGCAAACAGAAAGGCCAGGGAAAGCTGAAGAAGGGCGCACTTAAGAAGAGCCCAATGAAGCCGTCGCCGAAGCAGAAGCGTTCCAATGGCAAGACGAAAGGATCCAACGCCACGAACCCGTGCGACTTCCTCGCGCTTCATCCGCACATCCGCGCCAAGATCTACAAGTACGTACTTGAAGACAGCACCCATGTCGACCTGGAGCCATCCGGTCTCCAGCACCCAAAGCATCTCACGCACGGCTACACCATCCCTACCATCCTTGAGGTCTGCAGCTCTGTCCGTCTCGAGGCCAGCCAGGTATGGTACCCGCAGACAATTTTCGTGTACCACCAGGAGAAGGAGCTGTTCGATTGGCTCCGACTCATTGGACCGGCCAATAGAGCCCTTGTCCGGACTATTCGGCCGGATACCATCTTCATCTCCAAGCGCTGGGCGGAGTCTCACATCGTGTTCACTCACGACAGGTTGGGGACCGCGACGATGAACGAAGTCGCCGAGGACGCGATCGAAGCAGCGTACTGGGAGGAGCCATCGGACGGGACGAGTGGGCCGTCGGGTGAGGGGAATTGGACTTTGATCCGTGGCGAGAAGTGGAATGTCGAGGAGGGCATCACCGGAAACGAGGGCATCGAGAAGGAAGGAGTGAGCTGAGTCGGTTAGCTCTACTAAGGCGATGGTGTGCAGGCTGTGAGCATCAAACGGCGGAAAGAAGTGGAGAAAGCATAGCGTTTGAGCGCGAGAATTTCCGTGCAGTCGCGGGTTTGTCGGCATGTCGCGGCTCCTGTCGGTCGAGTTGATCCGCAAGTCTATTAAGAACGGTTATTGCAAGTGGCGTTAGGGGTATTTGGTCAATCAACATGAAGGCAGATTCATCATCTTCAGATCGTAGCTTTTTCACCCGGTGCAGTCTTCTTGCGTGACCTTTGATGATAGTGTTGACAGCGCTGTGTGAGTTCTGGCGAAGCAGGCGCCACATGTTGCAAGTGGGCGCTCCAAAGGCCACACGAAACAGCACGGCAATGACATCCATTCTGTCGACTGAGACCAATCGCCAGCGCACGAAGCGCAAAGTCTCCGAAGGCCAGACTTTGGTGCGAGCTTTGAACGATGTTTCGACAAGCACGCGTGAGGTTGAAACAAAGCGAAGGATGTAGGGATCTCGAGCGCAAGCTCCGCCAACCAGACAAGACAGCACGGCAGGGAAGTCCATTCTGTCGGTCGAGATCGTTCCCAGGCGCGCGAAGCAGCGTCTTCAGCTAGGCGACACCTTGATATGAGCTTGTGATGGGTTTCTCAGCATGCCTGTCGTTATCTGACTCTCAAGTGAAGCAGACAGATATTCAAGTGGATATTCCGCAGCAAGACGAGACGGTATGGCAACAAGGTCCGTCCTGTAGGTTGGGGTTGTGTCGAAGCCCGGGAAGCGCGGCCTCGCAGAAGTTTGAGTGGCCTCAATGTCTCCGAGACGACAGCGTTATGATATCGATCATTTTGCAGCCGTGGCCTCCCTGGGATTCTCCCTCCTCACCCGATCCACGGCATAGGCAGAGATCCAGGCGCATGCTCCACAAGGCAATCGAGACATCATGTGCAACAAGTCCATCCTGTCGGTCGAGCTTGAGAATAAGCGCAGGAAACGCGACCTCCAAAAGAGTGTCGGTAGCTTCAATACGGTGCGGTACATCATCGATCGATTTGCAACCGTATCGCGACCAGCTTCCCGGGCTCTTCACCCTTGTCGCGCCTGGATATGCCGAAGATCTTGTGTGGACGCTCCGCGGACCAGACGAGGCGATATAGCAAGGAATTCCACCCAATTGGTAGAAGTTATGTTTGGGCCAACAGAGCGCGGTTCCAAGGTTTCTCGTGAATTCATGACGCTTGAGGCGGTAGCGGAATATTGTCGATCAATCTGACGGCGACTTTGTCCTCTCCAAGGCCCAGCTTTTCACCCGGTGCAGTCTTCCCTAGAGGCAACATTTTAATAGCACCACTCAGCACGGCACCTCTCGTTGCATCCACCACGTCGATCTCCTCGAGGGTATCTGGATCCGCAAGAGAGATGTAGTACACCTCGAACCGCACCCTCTCATCCTCCCCAAGCTCATCCTGCTCTCTATCCACCCGATTTGTAACATCCCACGCCATAGCCAAAATCTGGTCCCTCTCCCTCTTGCCCGCCAAATACGCCGCCTCGGCAGCCCTCAACGCCTGCGACAGCACGATCCCCACCTTCCTCCTCCTCGCTCCCAGATATACATTCCTGCTGCTCATCGCGAGCCCGTCTTCCTCCCTTTCCGTCGGTATGACCCGCACTTCAGTATTGACATGTAGATCCTTGACCATCCTCTTGATCACCACCGTCTGCTGCACGTCTTTCTGCCCGAAATACACCCGGTCCGCTTCGACGATGTTGAATAGCTTCATGCACACTGTCGCTACGCCGCGAAAGAAGACTGGGCGACTCTTGCCCTCGAGCAGGTTGGCCAGGGGAGTGATCGTTACGAAGGAGCCGACGCCAGGTAAGGTTGAGTCGGGTGGGAGAGTTGGATACATAGTCTTGCTGGTCGGTGCGAAGATAGCTTCCACGCGGCCAAGACCTTCGGTTGCGAGCTGGCGGTCGAGAGATTGAAGTTGTTGAATATCGGTATCCCATGTTTTGGGATAGCTGGAGAGATCTTCGTTCACGCCAAACTGGGTTGGATTGACGTAGATTGAGACGAAGACTTTGCTGTTTTCGGAGGCTGCTTGTCGAACTAGGGAGAGATGGCCTTTATGGAGGGCGCCCATTGTTGGAACGAGGCCGACGGATTGGCCGTCGAGGAGAAGTTCTCGGCGGTGTTGTCGTAGAGGAGCGACTTCGCGGAAGATGTGGAAGGCCCGCCATCTCGTGCTTTTCTCCGTGATCTGCAACGCATGCCATTGCCGCCGGAATGTGTTGCTAAACATCTCTGAGTCCGTGGACCGTAGGGTGTCTTTCGACCGTATCGTACCGAGTCGGTCGTGCTCGTTGGCAGGGAGTTCGACCCTCAGATAAATCGCAGTGTTCGCACAAACGTACAGCTCCGCTGTTCCTCCATTATGAGTCAGAAAGTTCGACGCAATCTGGATTGCAGACGTTGTTGGATATGAGTGATGCTACGCTGGAGCTTTCAGCATTGGAGAAGAGCTGTTGGAACGTGTGGAGCTTCGATACGGTGGGGCATATCATAGCTTTAGATGTATGTACTACGGCGGGCGAGAATATCGACCGCCCGACTTCTTACCTCGAAAACTTCAGCCATGCGCCACTGCGAGGACAACATTTACAAAGACAAACGACGAATCCTCCAACATGGCCGATGATGGAATGCTGCTCAATTTTGAGCTTCCGACAGGAGACTTCACCACGCCAAAACCGACATTTCGAGGCGGAAGCTGGAAAGACCGATTGACCGCAAGAAAATCCGCTGAATATGGGAGGAACAAAGCCGCCAAAGCGAGGAATCCAGAAAACGACGACGAAGTTCAGGAAAGGCCAAGCAAACGGCCAAAGACCGATAACACAGCGCCAACGAAAACACTGCCCGGTGACTTCGTCTCGTCGTTGTTCACATTCAACCCGACCTCAAACATACCCAAGGAGCCTGCACCCACAGCAGAAGATGATGACCCAGTCGAAGCGTCCAATGCACCGCTTAACGATGAGCTCGCAAAGTTCACATCCCTCGGCCTCTCAAGTTCCCTCGTAGCACACCTCCTCAAGAAACTCGAGATCAAAGCCCCGACCGCCATTCAACGCAAAGCCATCAAGCAGCTGGTGGAACATGACACAGATGCCTTTATCCAAGCACAAACGGGTTCCGGGAAGACGCTGGCGTATTTACTGCCCATCGTGGAGCGAATCATGACGATTTCGAAGCAAATGAAGGATTCGGGCGAGAACTTCAGCCGACATTCTGGTCTGTTCGCCCTGGTTTTGGCGCCGACGAGAGAATTGAGTAAGCAGATTAGTACCGTGTTGGAAGGGGTGTTGTCGTGCTGTCATTGGATCGTCGCTGGTACGGTGATTGGTGGCGAGCAGAAGCAGAGAGAGAAGGCGAGGCTGAGGAAAGGACTAAATATTCTCGTGGCGACTCCTGGACGACTGGCCGATCACATGAACAATACGGAGGTCTTGGATTTGAGTAATGTGAGATGGCTCGTACTGGATGAAGGAGATCGTCTGATGGAGCTGGGATTCGAGCAGGATATTCAGAAGATTATCAGCACGTTGAATTTGAGGTCGAGAAAGGTGCAAGAAAAGGCTTTGCCGGGCTTGCCGGAGAGGAGGACGACGGTGCTGTGTTCTGCGACGATCAAGTCGACCGTCGAGCAGTTGAGAGCGATCTCATTGAAGGACCCGGTGTCGATCTCAGTCGATGCTGCAGACCGCAACGATCAGGACGACAACACCGAGGAGAACAATTTCTCCGCACCCGCCCAGCTCAAGCAAAGCTACGCCGTCGTCCCAGCCAAACAACGCCTCGTCACGCTCGTTGGTACCCTCAAACAGACCTTCAAACGCAAGGGCAGCGTCATGAAATGCATCGTTTTCATGAGCTGCGCCGATAGCGTCGATTTCCACTTCGAACTCTTGACCCGGCCCGCCAAACACGCCAAACCCGATCCCAACGCCGACACTACCGACGAACTCAACGACATCGACACCGCTCCGAAACCCGGCAAAACAAACCGCACAAACCACATCCATCAGGGTAACACCATCTCCGAGACTCGCACCTCAGGACCTTCCACCACCCTCTCCTCCCCCTCCAACCCTCTGACCATCTACCGCCTGCACGGCTCCCTCCAACAATCAACCCGCACCTCAACACTCAAAGGATTCTCCGATACCACGTCTCCAGCAATCCTAGTCTGCACTGACGTCGCCGCGCGAGGTCTCGATCTTCCCAACGTCGACCTCGTCATCGAATACGACCCACCCTTCAGCAAAGACGACCATCTCCACCGTATCGGCCGCACAGCCCGCGCAGGACGTGAAGGTCGCGCGATGATATTCCTCCAACCGGGCCCCGAAGAAGGCTACGTCGATATCTTGAAGGAGTCGAAACCAAGGAATCTGACAAGGCATGACGCGGACGAACTCCTCAAAAAAGGCTTCGCCGCCTCTTCCGGTGTGGTCAACAGTCGCGACTGGGAAACCAAAGCCACAGACTTCCAACTCGACGTTGAGCGCTGGGCGTTGGAGCACCCTCGACATCTCGAGCAAGCGAGACGGGCTTATCAGAGTCATATCAGAGCGTACGCGACGCACGTAGCGGCGGAGAGGGCGATTTTCAATATGCAGGAATTGCATCTGGGACATCTTGCGAAGGCGTTTGCGTTGAGAGATCGGCCGGGGAGTATACGCGTGCCGGGTCTGCGGCCGGGTAAGGAGGATGGAAAGAAGACGAAGGCGGCGAGGAAGGCGAGTGCGGGCAAGGCTTCTGGGGAGAAGAGGAAGGCTGGTGGGGATGATGGGGATGAGGGTGGGGAGGTGGATGCGGCGGAGGCGAGGAGGAAGATGGTCGCTATGGCTAAGGGGATGGGTGGCGCGCAGGAATTCAATTTGGGGTAGAGAGTGGAAGAGGAGGATTAATATGGGCAGCAGAGACAGTACTGGTGGAGTTTTGTGAGCTGGGACAACGTCAGAGGTCCTACGATGAAGTAAGACCAATCGTGTGTCTTTGTGAGCCAACGCCTGGTCAGCTATTTGTTTCCGCCCACGTGTACTGCATAACGGCCGGCCTGGTCTGATGTCCAGTCCGGTGGCATTGGCAGCCAGGTGATAAAGACACAACGATTCCAAATATCAAAAGCTCTCATTCATATCTCATGACCGACTCATATCCATATCTAGCCCTCCAATCCCTGCCGGGCAGCCCATCCGCTTACTCCGTCTCAAGTCCCGCATGTCCTGTATGTCCCACCTCTCCTTCTCGACTCTAGTGCTTCGCAGCATCCCTCTCAATGGCGGTCTTCGCAGCAGCCTCGGCGGCCTGATCTTTTGCGAGGGCCTCCTGGATCTCCTTCTCGGTCTTGGAGTTGCCGTGCATGATCAGCTTGTTGAGGAACGAACCGGGACGGCCGTAGGGGTGGCCTTCGGCTTCGGCTTTTTCGATCTCGCGGTGGAGGTGGCCGGTGGTCTCTTCGTCGATGTCGTCGGCTTCGTAGTTGTCGTCGAGGTTTGCTGGAGTGGTGTGTTAGTAGGGTGAAAAAGGAGTGATGCGGTACGGGAGGATGTAGTAGAGTGGGTGATGATGGCAAGGGACGTACGGTTGGGATCATCGCGAATGGAGAGCTTGCGGCGGATCTTGGCGCGGATGTTCTGCATTGTGGAGGACATGATTGTGTTCGGTACTTTGCTGGTTGTTTGGAGTGAGGCGGTGTAGGTCGGTCAAGTCGAGACGGTGAGCAGCTGAAGGCAGGAAGGTCGATCGATGTACTGGAGGTAGACGGGTTTTAGGCCGCTGCTTGGAATCTATTCTAGGCGCAGTCTTTGGGCACCGGATGATGACCTTGTGGTGAGGATGAGGGTCAACAGGACAGGAACGAGCACGGGGCCAGAGGCCAGACGGATGGTGGGCAGCTGCTCACTTTGGTGGTGACGGCGGTGGAGCTCACATGTGAGGGGTTGTCTCTTGGGGCCCAATGGCTGGACTTGTGCACAATGACCTGCACCCTGCATAAGGCGCATAAAGGTTATGGATGGTCAGACTTCTAGATCGCGGTCTTGAATAACATCAACAGGAGATCCTCGTGGAAGCGTGCAGACGACCACGTTCCAACATATCGTCTTGCGTGGCCGGTGTCTTGTTGATTGTTCACTGCTTGGGAAGTCCTTGCTCAAGCAATTGCAGCTGTTTGTCCAGGATACGCGTCAAACAGCTGTCAAACGCGTCGAACGCCTGTCAAAGATCCATGCGTACCGGAGGAACCCTGCTATAACACACAAGAGCCGAGACCAGAAGCAGACATCACGAGAACTCCGTCGATTCTAGACCTTGACCTCGGTCACGGACGATCCTCGCATCGAGAGGTCTGAACAATGCTTCACGAAGTCCTCCTAGCATTATCGGGACATCCATCGCCTCTCTTTGGCAGCAATGACCCCAATCCCGAAGATGAGGACTTCCCACTACTATCGCCATCGGAAAAGGCCCTCCTAGCATCAATAGGCAGGCTATCAGAACTCCACCGCAAGCTCAAGCGACATCTGGAAGCCATTGCATCAAATCATCCCTCGATAGTATGCCGGGCAGTGGCCACCTCAGTACGGCAGTCTCATCTGTCACGATTTCAGCAGAAGATTGTCGATGTCGAGAGCAAGATCCTCAAGCGGGATTCGAGCATGGTGGGCGCGTACCACATTGTCCCGCTGGCAAGTGTTGTTGGGGAGTTTGATGATTGGCATCGGAGAATGTCGTGGTATTGGGACACCGCGAACTTCATGCTGCCCTATTCAGATTCTGAGCGAAAGTCACAGGCCGCGACAGCTTCATCGTGCACAAGCGCCGGGATCATCGACAGATTACGAGCAGAATGCCAGACCGGATATCCGGAGATCGAGCAGGCCGCAACAGAGCTCACAAGAATCGCGGAGACTGCATGGCTGAGGCAGCTGTCCGGATGGATCGTGTATGGCAAGTTGCCTACACACGGAGCACATGACTTCTTCATTCGAGCAGATGACTCTGAAGAAAGCAAGACGTTCATCAAGAACACCGACTTACTGCCTAGTTTTGTGGCTCCTAGAACTGCAAGCTCTCTGGTGTTCATCGGAAAGTCGTTGCACCAGGTAGAACATCACCGCAAGACCAGCCCTGCGGCTTCTATGATGACCGACCATCTACTCCGAGACTCAGATGTGGCCGCCACGCATTTGAAGATTCTCTCGCAAATCAATCTTCCCATCACAGCTTCGCAATTCTCTCGCACAATATCGGCTATCCGCCTGTCTCTCTCCAGAAGAGTACTTCAGCATCTTCTACCCATGCATGTAACGCTGCAGGTCTTAAACTGTCTGCGACATTTCTTCCTCCTGGATCATGGCGACTTCGCAATGGCGCTCATCACAGAAGCAGAGGATCGTCTTCAAGCCCGGCAGCAGAGCATGGGCCGACTTTTGCAGCAAGATCCAGCACGAGCAATGCAAAGTCTCACCATCAAAGACGCCGAGCTTAGTCAGGCTCTCACCCGAGTGTGGAAGACATTGGCCACCGAAATCGACGACACGGACGACGAGCTTCTGGATTACGCGCAAAGACATCTGACCCTATCCTCTGCGAAAACAGTCATCTCGCGGCCTTCAACAGCAGACAGCTCTTCGCCAGCATTCCCATCTCTGTCAACAACAGCATTCAACGACTTGCTCTTTCCAACGCCTTGCGAGCTGGGCTTGAAAGTCCTCCCTCCGCTCGACCTCTTCCTCTCACCCTGTGATGTCGATACCTACTCAAAGATCAGCTCTTACATCCTTGCGATCCGCAGAGGCCACCATCGACTCAGCGATCTCTGGCGCCGCACACCAGCGCGAAGAGACCATCCGATCTCTACAGCACAAGATGCAGAGTCCCGGAACCGCAACAAACACCGCGCGATGAAGATGCGCAAAGTCTGGGCAACGTGCAGCGCATCCATCTTCCTCCTTTCCGAAACGGCAGCCTACTTCGAAGGCGAGATCATTCGCGGGTCATGCGATCACTTTCAGCAATGGGCCGAGGCGCCCGCGGAACCCACGACTCCCCCTACTCATCCTAGCGCTACAAACAAGAACACCGCACCAGACGCGCAAGCGAACACCACCGCTCAGCGAGACCCGGAAACCCTGGCGACCGCTCACCGCCTCTTCCTCGCCGGCTTGGCGTACTCACTGCTTCTCACCGACATACCCTATACCTCCGCCCTCCGCACACTGCTCTCTCACATCGACGCTCTAGTCGCTTTCTTCACGCACCTCCTGTCCCTACAGCAAAGTCTCGACGGGCAGCGCGAAGCCACAGGCCACGAATCATCTTACACGTTAGAAGAGGAGAAGGAGGCGGCATTGGAACTGGATCGAGCAAGGAAGCGGGTGGACTCGGGGATGAGGGACGTGGTGGATAGATTGAGAGGTCTAGATCAGGAGAGGATTGGAAGTGGACGGTATTTGGATGTCGGGGTGAGTGGACGGGAGGGATATGAAGGGTGGAAGGGAGGTGGGGTTGATCGTTTGTTGATGAAGTTGGAGTTTGGCACGGTCGTGAATGAGGGGGTCCAGGAGGAGGGGAAGCTGTTGGCAACTTCGTGAAAGGGAAGAGCGCGCGAGGGGCAGAGATGATGCCTGAGGGATCACGACAAACGGTATAAGGTTTTGGCACATGCATACTGGGCTAGCGTAGTTGCAGCATACACAATCGTCGCATCGAACTTCTTCCTCTCCGAGTTTCCTCTCCACACGCTCTTGTCTTTTCATCGAAGCGCACTCTACGCTTGACGGACGGCGCACTTCTCGTGGCACACACTCAGCTGCTTTCACAATCAACACAGCGACTATACCACGCTTCACTTCACTTCACCTTGGAACCGCAGAATTCTCGACTCTTCTCGACTCAAGCGATCTCCAAGTCCTTGACTCTGGTGCACTCCAACGATCACATCAAACGCGCACTTCGCATCGAATCTGTTCAGACCACAATCCCTTCTACACTCGAGACGGCCAGTCTCGTTTCCTAGCCCCGCCGCCGGCGGTCTCATCACACACGACAAACTCGCATCAACAATCACCAGCGTACCGAGTCCAATGTCCGCACCCGTTCAAAGAAGTGAGGCCACCGGGCAGTTCCCATGCTACCTCCAACAAATGCCACCGGAGATCCGGAACCTGATCTATCGAGAGGTCCTCGTCTCAGACCAGCCTCTGCACCTGAACGACCAGCGGCCAAATCGAGTCGAGCCCTCACTATTGATGACCTGCAAAGCCATCCGCTTCGAAGCCATCGGCATCTTCTACCATTCAAACGCTTTCACTACTGGCTCCACGACAACAATTGGTGCGTTTTTGAACGGCCTTGCTCGGGAAGCTAGAATTCTAGAAGGAGAGACGTACGAGGAGATGCAAGGGAAGCGCGAGGAAGAGGAAGCGAAGAAGACAGAGAGCGGGAAGGGAAAGCGCAAACGGAACTTGGAAGGGGAAGAGGACGACTCCCCCGAGCAGAAGAAGTGCAAGGTCGAACCCGAAAATCCCAAACATCTATCCTGGAGCGCATGGAAGCGTCGACAGCACACCGAAGTCCGCGATTTCTCGTTCGACGAAAACGGTCAACCGCAAACCCAGCAGCAGCGCACACAGAAGAAGCGCATCCTTCCGACATCCCCGAACCGCCTCGCATTACTCTCCAACCTGAGCATTCCCTTTTCAAACAAGATGTGCAAAGGCACCGAGTCCCGCTCGCCCCGCGAGATCCCACGCGCCTTGGGGGAGAACCGGAGATGTCTGACGTCGTTTGACCGGGATTATGGCAGACTGGGACTGAAGCAGGGGATGCTCAGCATTGCGATGAATGTTTGGGATGGAGTGAAGAGCGAGGTTGTACTTGCCACAGGAAAGACCGTGGAGGAGTTCGAGAGTAAGTTGACGGGACCCAGAAGGGCTGGGCCAGTCTTTTCTATTGTGCGGAAGAAGACTCGTTAGGCGTATGGGGGAGCATGATGAGAAGGTAGGCATCAAAGAGGAGGAGGAGCACATGCAGAAAGGAAGGGTTGGACGTCGACAGGCCATTTTTGCCGCGAGGTTTAACCCACATCTTTGTTTGCCTCAGGTTTTGGCGTGCAAAGGGACAAATTGGATGAAGAAGTGGGGAGTGAATGTTGAGAGGTCACTTTGCCGCAATGTCCGCTCGTGACCTCTCGAAGGCCTTTACAATGAGTATTAGGGAAGGAGGATTTGAAAGAGGAGCTGCAGGATGAGATACCGCTGGCTTCTCTCCCGCAGTGTCCACCGGCATCATTCACAATCATTATCAATGATATGAAGTGAGATCAAGCCAGTTCGGATGCTGATGATCGTTATGTATGATGGTCAAGAAGGTAGAGGAGGTGAAGTGAAGTGAAGTGGAAGGTGGTGGCCGCGAACTCAAACCTCGCTAGCGCCATGCACAACTACCTCCTTCGACCTCCAACTTCATCAACAAGAACAACAGCAATTCAAATCCCACCAAAAACATGGCAATGCAACGAGCCGTCCGCCTCTGGCTCACCGAAAACTATATCCCCCAACAAACCTGGTCCGCCCTCCTCCGCAAACTCTCCCGCTCCTACACGATCTACGGCCACATGCTCCTCCTCCCCGCCAACGCCCTCCACGGACCTGAATGGGACGCAATAAACTCCCATCTCTCCCCCTCCAGCCGCGAAGAACTATACGCCCTCCTATCAAAACACCTCCGCGTCACCAACATCGCCATCAACAAACCCATTCCCCCTCTCCAACCCTCCTCATCCGAAGAAAACATCCTCCGCGCTCCGACGAATTTCACACCCTTGTATGGAGACTTTGGCCCGGAGACGTGCGACGATCTACCGACGAAGGAGGACTTCGAAGCGGCGTTTTGGGTGACGTGTCGACAGAATGGGATTTCGCAGACGTGGGCGCCGCGGTGGACGATGTTCAGTCGGGGGAATGTGAGTGAGAAGGCGAGGTTGTTGGGTTTGGCTTCTGTGCGAAGGGTGGTGGAGGAGGGGAGGGAGTTGGGGATGGGGAGTTGCGCGGTGGATTTGTATTGCGGGATTGGGTATTTTGCTTTTTCGTATGTGAAAGCTGGGGTGGGGAAGGTGTTGGGGTGGGATTTGAATGCTTGGAGTATGGAAGGGCTGAGACGAGGGGCGAGGGGGAATAAGTGGGAGGTTGAGGTGTTCGACGGGGAGGAGGGGCGGGAGGAGAGCATGGCGGGTGGGGAGGCGAGGTTGTTGGTTTTCAATGAGAGTAATGAGCATGCGCCGGGGAGGATTGAGAGGATGAGAGAGAGACTGCCGCCGGTTAGGCATGTCAATTGTGGGATGCTGCCGAGTTCGCGGGCGAGTTTGTTGCTTGCGGCGAAGGTGCTGGATGAAAGGTTTGATGGGTGGGTGCATGTGCATGAGAATTTCCTGGTGGAAGAAATTGAGATGAAAGCTGAGGCGACGATGAGGGAGTTGAAGGCTTTGCTGAAAGAGCAGAGGGGACGAGAGGTGCCAACTGAGGTTGAACATATCAACAGGCTGAAAAGCTACGCGCCTGGCGTAATGCATTGTGTGATAGATATCTTCGTTCGAGCGACGAGTTCCCCCTGACGCTTTGCTGCAAATTTGTCGCTGTCGTTGTTTCGTCAATGCCCTTCACAGGTTGTATGCTGCTGTCACAGCCAGTATGACAGCCACCCAACCCAACGTCTGTGCGTGTAAAACATGCTGATGTTCCTCTGCCATCACCCAAAACTTTACCCAAGCCAGGATCGTCAGGGCGATGTACACCCATTCCCTCTTGAACCTCAAATCCTGTACCTTCGCCCCCTCCAACAGTCTATGCAGATCATCAGTCATATCCATTTCATCCTCATCCATGTTTGCGAAACTTCTCCGGTATATTCGCCTCGACAATTTGTTGAGAGTCCAATATCCTCTGCCTCTCCTCCTGCGCATCCAACTCGTCGTAATGTCTGAAATGTTCAATGTCCTCAGGATGAATCAAGTCCTCCTCCTTTGTATTCTCATCATGATATTTCTCCCAATGATGAATCTCGTACTCATACTCGTCATCCCCATGATGTCCCGGTCCCCAGCCGAAGTCCGGGAGTGAGATCCCTTGTGCTGTACCGATCGTGTATTCGGCGAAGGAAATCGTGCCGGTACCGTCGCGGTCGTAGAGGGCTATGACTTTTTTTACGGCGTCTTCTTTCTCGGACGAGGCGATTTGAGAGGTTGTGTGGTGGTCGAGGCCATAGAACTTATAGATGTCGTCGTGGGTCCATTCGTTGGAAGAGTCGAAGTCGTGGAGGGTGAAGAAGGAGCCCGCGTCGAAGTTGGCGATGTGATGTTCCTCTGGGATGCTTGTCAGGTTGTGTCTAGGGGGACCATCAAGGTTTTGAGGGTCGTCGTACCGGCCATATGCCTTGTTGCCCAGTCTGCATCTTCGGCGACTATTGGAGCTTGTTCGTGGGCGTGGTTGCCATGGGCCTGTATAGTCGTGCAGAGGCTTGCTGCGATGGCGAGGATGATAGAATGCATGATTGCGTGCTGCTAGACAGATTTTGTAGAAATTACTCCAGAGTTCAGATCGAGCAAGGATTGTGAAAGCGGTCATTACGACTGGGTAATTCTCGTACCAATCGGTATCAAAGCTGCCGAGAGAGGTTCACGTTCACTTCGCGGACCATCAATACGAGCGATCTACAAAGGGCATGCAGTTGCTCACAACAAGCCGAACTCTGCAGCCTGGACGTGCGACAATGCTGGTTCGCTCAGACCGGACGGCGTCTGCAAGATCGTGGACCGAGTACATGATCTTGGTCGAGACCTGGCGTTGAAGGCCGCGAGCTCCAGGTTGAATCGACTGTCTAGTACTGCCAGGACAAGCTATCGCCATGGCTATCGATGGATCGGAAAAGTCATGTACCGTCGTGTTGCACGATGATCGTGTCTCCCAGGTGGACATTCTGGCCGGCCAGCGGGTTATGCACGTTGGCGAGGTAGCCTGGCTTTCAGCGTCCGGAGCAAAGACCTTGTGCATATGTCCTGCCGGGCTGGCGACAAACTCAAACGAGGTGTCGATTCACATCTCCCTGGCGCAGCGATTTGGTTTCGAGAACCGCGTCACCGGTCGAGTTGAGCTCATCGAAGATCTGGACGGCGCCACGGCAACCCACGCCGAATTGATGTTTCGAGATCAATACCTTTCTCGAGCAGACATGTGGCAGCTCATGGGACGTGTGCAGGATACCGTTCTGTACCGTGGTCAGGTGTTGAACTATCTCGGTACGTCAACAGCTGAAGTCAAGCATGTCTACATATCTGGAAATGAAGTCGAGTCCGGGTTCTGCTCACATCCGCAGACTAAAGCCATCTTTCGAAGCGCCAGTGCAAGGTACACGATTCTGGTCGAAATCTCACAAGAAATGCTGTCAAGCTGGAGCAATGGCGAGCTGATGTATGAGCGAATTCTCAATGGCTTCTTACCTGACTTGTTCAATCGATGGAAGATGCTGAAAGTCAGGCATCAGGTGTCTGTCATCCTGTTCGGCCGGTCAAAGACGGCGAATGGAAACGGCAAGCACGATTTCTATGAATCTGGACATGGCGAGGATTTCTTTCATGTCCTGGTCTCCGAGATTGTGAGCTCAAACTGGCCTGTAGTCATCCGCAAGCTAAAGCAGGCGTTCAACGATCGAACGCTTTCGAGGGCAGTGTCTCTTGCAGCCGAGAGTAATATGCTGGAAGCCATTCATTTGACTGCTTTGGATTTCTCGGACGATCAGACGGACACTCACCTCATGAGCACCGGCACATCGATCATTGCAGTCACGGCCGGCACGGGGCTTTTCGATGCAGATCATACCTTGTTAAAGCAGACTACCGATCTCCTCATCGGCAATAGTATCGGCGTGGACATCGTGGCACTGTCGCCAAGGCCATTGACCCCAGTGCCTCTATTCAAGTATGACCACAATGGTACCATAGAGTACGGACTGCCTCACTGGGTCGACATCTCTTTCTGGAAAGGCCCGTATGATACCGAAGTCTCTACATGGACCATCCCAGAGACCGAGGAGCCGGTGAACGACGTCGCTCTGCCGTTCTTGAAGGAAAGTAGCAGCGCTGCCCTCGATATCAGCGTTCTGGATGCGCAAGACAATCAAGTCTTTTGCAACGAGGTCAACTCTCTTCCCAAGGAATGTCTTCGTCCCGTCATGTTCTCTGTGCCAGAGGACTCCGTGGGATCTGCAGATACGATGAGAGGTCCTACTAAGAATGAAGACCGGCGCGAGGCACCTTTGCCTCATGATGTTATTCCTGTCGATATTCCGAACGCAAAAGCATCCCCCGCGCCGCCCACAGAACCACTGAATCGAGCTAAGAGGCAGAAACTACCCCTTCACCCTCTGCTACAGTCTGGCCGTAAAATCAGTGTTGGACCCAAAGGTCTTGCACCGAGCCGAGCCGTAGCAAGCACGACTGTCTCATCTGCACATGCTTCGCACGAAAGAGACTTCACCATCGGCCCCAGTCTGCCGAATAGTGATGCATCCAACGGCAGCGGGATCGCCAAAGCCATCCGCGCATCGTTGGCGCGGAAGCCTTCGCACGCCAGTCTAGCATCCCACAAGATCAGTGATCCCGGAGACTACAGCTCACGGCCTATCGACATTCAGCCGACCAGCAACACCGACAATAGTGATCTTGCAAGTATCGTCGAGCAAGAGATCGCAGGTACTATGGTAGGAGGTGCTCTCGCTGGGGACGTTTCGCTCTCGGCAACTCCCAAGGCTGGGAAGGATATGCATGATCGGCGCAAGAGAGGCTCAATCAATGAAAGCTTGGACATGCTATCTCCATGGGTCATGCTTCTGAACCCGTGCAACCCGAGAAGGGACAACATGCGAGTCGCCAGTCAATACCGCAAGTGGCAGCATGTATTCCCACGAGCCGTTAGTGCTGGTTCTTTCAAGTGGGCGTCGATGTGCTCTCCCGCAGCGCTGCCACTCACAGCAGAGTACAAGCCATCTGCGTCGGAGCTGAAGGCACATTATCGTGCGATCGTCCGGCGCCATGTCATATCGAATTCATCGGGGCTCAGACATGAGACCGCACGCAATCTCATCGAGCGGCTCATCGACATACGGCTCATTCGTGGCTTTCAGATCGTTGCAATTCGCAACAGCGGAGGCGACCAAACGTTTCAAAGTACCGACCGACCGATCTTGATGGCGCTGGGCAGACGATATCACGAATTGCAGCGTTTCTCTGACTTCGAGGTGCAGATCGTTCAATACGAGCCAAACGCCGGCATCGGCAGTGAACATGGCGATGCACAACATTATAAAACACAGTACAAGCCGAAGATGCAAATGTTGACGGGTGTGGCGCTGAAGTCCGAAGTGACGTATCATTCAGACCCTCCAATATCCGATTGGAGTGTCCTTGATGAGCACATCCTCGGTTTGGCGGCGATGCCGAACATCAAAGCCAGCTTCAAAGTGCGGCTGGTACTGGTACCCAACGATCAGACCCGACACGACCAGCTAGCAACGACTCGCCTGGGAGGTTTGTCAGACGACGAGAGACGAATCGAAGGCATTCAACGTCTGACTCAGACGTGGCAGCGTCAGAAGTATGTGACCGCAGAAGATCAACAGCACCATGTCTCTTTGACAAAAGTCAGGCTCGAGTCCCATCCTGCTGAGCGTGATCCCAACCCACTCGCAATCGAGTATCACACCAAGGATCCCAGTATGGTCGTCAACGCACATGGACCGACTTTGTCAAGCCAGCTCGAAGAAGGGGAAGTCAACACTCCCTTGTTCGCCGACTCGGAGAAGCACCACAGCAGCAATTTCGATCTGTCGAAGCTCATCAAGCAGATACAAGAGCCTGCGCCGTACGGAGTCGAGATGCGTGATCGAAGGTGGCTCACGCTCACACACATCAAGTGTTTTCGTGGAGACGAGATGACCACATGGCTGCTTGCTGCCTTCAAGGACCTCAAGCTGAGAGATGATGCTGTTGCGGTAGGCAACGAGCTCATGAATCGAGGCGTGTTTGCGCACGTCAGGCAAAAGCACAAGTTTCGAGACGGGCACTACTTCTATCAAATCAGTGGCGCACATCGAACGACGGGGTACCCGGATACTCACAGTCTTTTCAGTAAAGCGCCTTGGAGATCAGCTCCAGCTCCAATCGGCGAAGGGTTCTCTTCGCCGAATGTCCGTCCGGTGAGCGGCATCAGCGGCGATTCTGGTTCGACTGCCTCAAGCAGGGGCACACCCTTGACTGGTCCCATCGAGGCAAAGGAGATCATGCTCAGTCAGGTCATGCAGTACAATGTCGACCCGCAGAAGAAGTCAGATCACTTGCAAATCGTTGACTTGCACTATGGTAGGTGTATAGCTATCTGACACATGGTACCTCGCTAACATGAACAGACCGCATCCACAACCCGGAAAACTGCTATCACATCCAATTGGAATGGCTCGGCACATCCACTAAGCTCGTCCGAGACGCCATAGCTCGATGGTCAGGCGCAATTGAAAGCTATGGTCTGCGCCTCGTACAAGTCCCTATCGAAGAGGCTTGCAAGTTCAGGGAACATCACCCCTTTGATCAACCACAACCCATCAGCCTCGCCGTCAATCCACCCGATAAGATCCTCGCCACACCTCTCATCGAACCACACACCTTCGCCCCTCGCATAGTCGAAGATCGACACTGGTACCACAAAGCTCTACTTCGCAAACGAGACTTTGTGCTCGACTTCGAAGCCGCCAACGCCTTTGACTCCAAACTTCACGTCCGTCACTCTTGGGGCGCACCAAACTACGCATATACTCAATTCGTACATAAATCCGGTCTGGTCCTCGCACAAGTCCTCGGCGACGATACGGGCGACTTTCTCCTTCTCCCAAATCGCCTAGCATCAAGCCGTCTGACAGGCTCTTCCGCGAATACTAAACAGATGACCGAGAACGCTGAGACGGTAGAGAGTATCGTCAAAAGCTTCCAGGCGTTCTGCCACGACGAGGAAGCTTTGAAGAAATTCTACAGCGAGGCAGATAAGCCAAAACCTGCGGCTGCGCCGAGTCCGTTCACTCATGCTGCGCTGGCGGCGGACATGGACGTGCCGCCTATTTCGCTGCCGGCGATATCAGTGCCGCATCATCAGCCGCAACAAAGTGCGAGAGGCATGGGCGTGAGAGGGATCGTGTGAACTCTCGACTCGTTCGATGAGGTTTTCGTTCAATCTCTTGCTCGTTGCCCGATGCTACGAAGAATATCTCACACCGGACTCTTCGCCGCCACTCTGAACGGATGCGCCTCGGTGTTATACACGAACAAATTCGTCTTGTTCTTACCCTGCTGCACATTCCATACTCCATCCTTCGGTGACTGAATCAGAAATTGATACTTCAGCGTCTCAGCCAACATGAAACTCGGCATGAAGTCATTTGTGCCACCTCCATCTGCCATGAGGACATTCTGCAGACTTGCGAAGCCGGATTCGAGTCGCTCGGTCTTGTTCTGCGCAATGGTGTATGCCCAAGCTACGTCGCGCCAATACTGGTCATGGGTGGTTTGGTAGGCGTAATACCACGACTCTACGGCCTCGGGAGTCTGGCCACCATCGAGATGGCCGGGCGGGATGAAGAATCCGGCATTCTTGTGCAGCTTAGTCTGACCAGCGAGGTTGGAGTCGCTGTCGAGCTCCGTGGTGTTCCAGCTAGAACGACTCGGACCGATACTAGAAGGCGTGGAGCGGTAGCCATTTGCGCAGAATTCGCTGTACTTCAGCCCGTAGTCACGGTATTTGGAGTCATTCAGAGCTGTGGCGCCAAGGAGAAAGTTACCGCCGATGAAGCAGGCTAGGTAGTCGGTTTCCGGATGCACAATCTCATCCACATATCTCCCGGGCATCACGAGATCAGGTCGACTGCTCGGACTGCTGAGCAGATGCTCGATGGTGGAGTCTGCAGCCTTTCGCCAGCGCTCGCTGTAGTTGCCATATCGCTCCGGATCGTAGACGTACATCTTGATCAAATATTCATACGCGCTGTCACTCCCACTGATCCAGCCTCCTGAATCATCAATCACTGATCCATCGGCGACACTGAACTGGCTTCCTAAAGTGCGGTCAGCAAATTCCTGCTCTCATGGTATGCGTGAGTGTACACACCAGTGAGGCCGGGAAAGATCTCGGTCACGTTGTGAAACCAGTATGCCTGGGCTCTCTGCGCAAGAGCACCGTAACTTGGGTCTCCTGTGAGATCCGACAAGTGTTGCCACTCCAACACGAGCGTTCTAAGCTCCGCCAGGCCGCACGCATACTCGCCATTCTCCAGCAGCGAGCTTGACGAAAAGGTCTGATTGCCCACGAATAGTCCGTTGACAGGCAGACCCGTGGTAGTATTGAACGCAAACTTCAACGTATCCGCCAGGCGCACTGCTTGGCTCAGTAGAGTATCCACCTTTTCCTTGTTGGTCGCCATGTGCGCGAAAGGTGCTTTGAGCAGGTCGTAAGACGATACAAGACCTCCGAGATAGCGAATCGTGGTTTCGAACAGGCTCGTCTCGGCAGAGTCTGGAGAGTTGTTCTTGGTGAAGTCGACAGTAGGGATAAATTTCAAGATTGTGTCCACAATATCCTGCTGTTCCATGATGATAGCTGTATCGAGAGAGTCGATCATGGTGAGGCCCCATCCGTTGCGGCTGTCACTGTAGCTGTTGCTGTTCGGCAAGAGGTCGTCGTGTGGGTACGCATATTGACGATAGCCGTCCCAGGCATGTCGAAACATTTCGACCACGGCATCTGCGCGGTGCTGTTGATTCGTCGGATATCCGGTGTAGTCCCAATTCTGGCCGCACTGGCGATCGTACAAGCGGTGTGAACAGGTATGCTTGTCTGCTACTTCCCGATGGTGAAGCTGCGAAGTGTCGTTGTAGGAGCGCACACAAGGAATATCGCCGAGCTAACTCTCCGTGCTCCGTTCAAACTGCAGCTAAGCTTTGCAGTTTAACCGAAGCACTCCGTTTGCTCAAGTATGTGGGCCGAAGGACTTCCTATAATACTCGACAAATCCTAAGGAAAAGTAGATTTTATTTCTAGGGGAGACCCCTAGGACCCCCTTTGCCTGCCGGCGGCCGTCGCCTTCGAAAGACATAGCGGAATTACGTATAAGTCTGTACGTAATGTCGACTTCGAAAGACACAGCGGAATCACGTGTAAGTCTGCACGTAATAGCGACATTTCAACTTTAGCTATCAGCCAATCATTCCAACCCCGGTCAAAATCCAGTCGAGTATTATAGGGCCTTCGGCCCAATTAGCAGCATGAGTGAACGCCTGCAGGAGATAGAAGATGTTGAAAGAATGCATCGTTGCGGGATATGAGACGTGTCTCGAAGAATCCTCCGACGGGTTATTTTGCGCGCCTACATAGTTCTAAAGCTCCTACTTTTCCCAGTGTCGACACTTCCTTGCGAGCATCTCCCCAATCGCCGTTGCAATGAAGGCATGACTGCGGGTGTTGTGCTTCGTTGGACAGCGCTCCTTCTCGGGCAATTCCTGCAGCAAGTGGCAGCAGCGGTTGAGCTGTTGATCGCTCCTGCCGCAAGATCTTGATCGCTCCTGCCGCAATGAAGCCCCAGGTGAATCATGATCTGCGCTGGCCGACGTGAACGTGCGGTATACCTGCCGCTCCGTGATTCACAACAAACGTTCCATCCTGTCACGCGCACGAGGTACAACGCACAGTATTAACAATGCTCCACGGAAAGAGACACGGTCTCACTCGAGCCAGACGACAGAACAAGCACGAGCAGGGAAGGATCCTTCTCCAACGCACAGCACCGAAGTGCCACGCGACTGATGAAAAAAAGTAGTTCGCGTCAGCCAGAGGCAGTGCAATACTGGCGACACTATGCGCCAGTGACATGAGCAAGCTCAGCGGCCACCGGGCTGGGTCCAAAAATGAGTATAATCATAGAATGTCACCGTGGTGACGTTTCAGAGATTAAACTGAAAAGAACTGTGAATAGTTAGCAAAGGCAAGAGCAGCAGCATGGATGGGGAAGGTACGAACCAGATACTACACTTGATCTATTGGGTGTTAGCAAGATGCGACGTCGTTTGTTAAGGGTGGAAGTGTGACATACCTAAGCCAAAAGGCAAAGAAGAGCTAAGGAGGGAAGAGAAAGAAAGAAGAATGGTTTTTCAACCTGAAAAATACTTATACCACTAGCGGCTCTGGCAGGACTCAATATGCCGCAGGATCAGCTCAACGCAGAGAGCTGATGAGTCAGAAAGCCCTACGGTCGCCCATATGTCAAACATCTTGTATTTCGTAGGTATTTTGCAATTTGACCCGCGCTCTCGCCCTGACCAGGCGGGGAGCTCGCCCCGTCACGAAGTCACTCTGAGGCCTCGATGACGGGAAAGATCTGCTTGCAAAGTAGTGAAATGGTATGAGTTCGTCGTTACGAGTTTTCGCTCACATTGGTTTTGGCGCTAGTGGACGTTAGCGTGCTCAGATGAATGCCAAATTCCAGCCTGAGGCAAAAACGACATGTACAACGCCGTGAATAAGTTGGCATTCGTATCATCATGGTGCCGATCTGCATGATCCGTTGCGTACACTCGGCGGGTACTTCTTTATGGCGTATCACGTCTAGAATGTTGTCACTATGACCTCCTCACCACTCTCGCGCCAGCACCGCCTTGCCCGCTCTTCGCTTGTTCCACCATCCACTTCCGCTGCTCGGCCAGCAGCTCATCGTCCGGTTCACCCATCTCAGCATCCACCCCAGCTTCCGTCCGCCTCACGCTCGCCGCGGGCTCTTCAGGCAATGCACCCGCCAGCTTCGCCTCCTCCTCCCAACCCTTCCTCTCTATCTCATCGTACTCCTCCTTCCGTTCGATCCACCTCTCCTGCACATCCCTCACCTCCATCTTGCCATAGTTCTCGCTCATCGCTTGCGCCCAGATCGAAGCCTCATCATTCAGCGTCCGACCAGACTCATCCGTGCCCCGCGCTCCTGCAAAGACATACCCACTCGCGCGATCGATGGCGCGGAGTAACGCAGACATGCTCTGACGGTCCTCAACAGCGAGAGTCTCGAAGCCGACCAGGCCATGATCCTCGATCAGTCCGATGAGCGCCTCATTCAGACGGTTCCATTTCTCAGTTCCACCCATTGTCCCTGCTTGCTCCGCGGCGAGGCTCGGGAGCAGATAATGGAGGTCTTGCACTTCTGTGTAGTAGTCGAGATTGAAAGGAAGATCCGCGCCACCGACCGATTTGAGGTTGTCGATTTTGGTGAGAACGTTGACGATTGGGTAGGGCAGGTGCAGCATTCCTCGTAAGCAGAGAATTAAGCTGCTGAGGTACAGGCTCGGTCGTGTAAGCACAACTGAGTCAAGGAGTTGAACGACCACTATCTACTGTTCTCGTCAGTCAGTGGTGTTGATACCGAGCAATGGAAGGGAGTATTACCCGATAGCCAGCTTTCTCGAGACGTTCTAGTATGCGAGGGACGGCCGTGTGATGTGTTGTGAGTTCGGCTTGACCAGGAGGATCCAGAATGATTGTCTCTTCTATACCAGGCATGAGCAAACGTCAAACAATAATCCCGTCACATTCCGTACCGCATTCTGCAAGATGACTCTCAAGCCAGTCGAAGTTCGCCTCGATCTCCTCCATCGCCCAAAGCACACCGCCGTTTGGCCCCAGTTCCTCACGCTCCATGACCTCCTCTACGTCGACCAACTCTCGAATGTCGAAGGCGGGCTCGTATGGAATGTTGTCATTTGCAGGGTCCATGTTGGCGACAGAGCATGGCCGCGCTACTGCGCGCATGAATTGTTGTAGGCCATTGCAAAGTGTGGATTTTCCAGCGCCGGGAGGACCGATGGGCACCAAAATCGTGCGCATCTTTGAGGCGGATTGAGGCCAACCGCGCTTCTGATGTTGTGTTGTAGACGAAGATGTTGTTGTATTCTCAAGGAAATTCACGTCGGACATGTGAAAGGTTTCTGCCCCACCAGCAAAAAGCTCGGGCCGCGTAGTTCTAAATACTCGACAACCACGCCAGATTTCTAGACATCCTCGACGAGGACGACAAAAGACCTGTACGACTCGACTACCAACCCGGACAAGATTCTGAAGGCCGCATCATAATCTCTAGTCCTCCCTCGATCGAGACGCTCGGCACGAAAAGAACCATGAGCGTGACCGAGCTCGCGAATGCTCCCACCGATGTCGTCTCCGCCGCACGCTTCTCCCCCGACGGCCAGACGCTTCTCGTGAGCGCTTGGGACAGCGCAATCTACATCTACAAGCGTGACGACGATGGTGCCTTCGGCGGGTATTTTAGGAAAGTCGAGACCGACGGCGCAATCCTCGACATCGCCTGGAACGCAAATGGCAGCATCTGCTACGCCGTCGGACTGTCGCAAAAGGTCGTGCAGTATGATCTCGAGGACCAGAGAATCCCAGCAACAGTCTTGAGTTTTCACGATTCTGGAGCCTGCAAAGTTCGCTACAGCGCGAAGCATAATCTGGTGTTATCAATAGCTTGGGACGAGACGATGCACATACACAATTTGGATACCGGCAACTTTACGCGGATGGCAACCTCCGGGAAACCAGTGGCGCTCGCGTTGAATGAGGACTACGTCGTACTCACGCTGGTCGACCGCAAAGTGTACGTCTACGACTTGGCCTCGTTAAAAAGCCAAAGCGCGACACAACCACAACAACAGGAAGGAGAAGAGAAGCCGATAGTATGGAATGGGCCAGTACAACTCCGAGAAAGCAGTCTCAAATTCTTGACGCGCGATATCGCATGCATGCCAGACGGGAAGGGGTTCGTGTGCAGCAGTATTGAAGGAAGAGTGGGAGTGGAGTGGTTCGACAAGGAGGAGAACAAGCAGATGTACGCTTTCAAGTGCCATCGGGAGAAGACAACGACAGTGAACGAGAACGGCGACTCGGTCCCGTTGGATGTCGTTTACCCAGTAAATGCGGTCGCCTTCCATCCTATTCACAAGGGCTCGTTCGCGACAGGAGGTGGAGATGGTGTGGTTGCGCTGTGGGACGCGAATACGAAGAGGAGGATAAGGCAGTATCCGAAGCTGCCGGCGAGTGTTACGAGTCTAGAGTTCAGCGCGGACGGGCGATATCTTGCGATTGGTGTGAGTCCTGGATTTGAAGATGGGAAGGAACAGGACGAGCCAGATCTGTCGCTGATCAAGGTGGTGATTCGAGAGTTGGGGGAGGCAGAAGCCAAGGGCAAACCCGCGAAAGAGAAGGCTTGAACGATAGACATCTATATTATTTCACGGACAAAATGCTGCTTTAGCGAGGCGTTGAGGACTTGATCGGACGCCGATTGTCAGATATCACTGGGTCGTCGACATTACTACAGTATCTAAAAATCAGAAGTGTTCCGAGACAGGATGAGCAACTGGTGCTTCGAAGCTCATCCAAGCAGCCTTGCAGCTGCCGCTTCCAGATCGTCCATAGTCTCAATCTCCTTTTCTTGACCACCCAAATCCTTCCTCTTACTATCCTCTTGGAACCACTTCTTCGCCTTCTTCGACTTTGGCTGCTCCTCTTCACTCTCACCACCTTCATCTTCACTCCCAGACGAGCCTTGCGCATCCCTGATGAAGTTGGCCATGGCATCCTCCCCATCGTCGTCATCACCACCAATGAACCTGACGCCGCTCTCCTCCTGAGCCTCCGCCTTTGCTTTCTCCTTCTTCTTCTCCTTCTTCGCCCGCCTCTTCTCCCTAGCCAACTCCTTGTCCTCGACATCCGCAACCTTGACTCTCTCCGCTTCTTCCTCGAGGAACTTCCTCCTCTGTTCTGCCGCCTCGCCACGAGCCTTGAAGTCATCTTCATCCTCAAGCTCATAGATTTGGTGCGCGTTGCCATCATCGTCGAATACAAGCTTGCTGCCCTTGTCCTTGAACTTGAGCAACTTCTTCTTGCTCTTGAGCAATTTCTCACGGCGTTTGGAGTCCAGCACGAGTGGCGCTCGAGCACCGTCGATCTTGATCGACTTGGCGACCTCACCATCGGCAGTGGTGGTCTGCGGTAGCTCAACGTCTGAATCAGAGTCCGCGGGAATCCGACGCTTGACATCAAAGAGATCGTCGTCTGCATCCTGCTCGCCGTCTAGGCGATTGATATCTGTGGGTTCGTCGGCGGCAATCATCTTGGAGTAGTGATCTGCCAGAATGTCTTGATTCTGGCGCTCGAACATGCGGTCGTATTTTGTGCGAACTTCTTTCTTCTTTGACTTCGGCTCATCCTCGTCTTCCTCGTCCTCAGAATCCGACACAAGCGCCTGTCGAGATGCGTTCTTCTTCCGCTTGACTTCTTCCTGATCGGCTTTGAGGAACTTGATCCGTGGTGCTCCTGGAAGTCCCAAACTTGCGGCGAACTCTTCCAGTGGGTACTTATCAAGCTTGAAGATCTCCTTATCCTTTTGAATATGCAGACTTCGAACATAACTGGCGAAGCATTTCTGTCCGAGGTACTTCAATTGGGGATCCTTGAAGCACATACTCTGCAGCTGGTTCTTGATGCTTGTTTGCTTCTTTGCTTTGACGTTGATGCGCTCGATCGGTACTTTCTTCTGCTCCAGACGGCTGAGCATGCCCTCCTCTTCGCTAGGATCGAGGAACAGCACGGCGCGACCATCTCGCTCGTATCGAGCTGTACGACCGACACGATGAATGTAGGTGTCTGCGTCTTCAGGACAGTCCACTTGAACAACCCAGTCAACAGCAGGGAAATCCAAACCACGAGCCACAACGTCGGTCGCAAAGAGACAGCTGTTTTTCGCGGATGAGAACTTCTGTGTGATATCCAACCGGGCTGTTTGCTTTTGTCGACCGTGGAGATGTAGCAGTGGAATGCCGGGCTGCATGTGCCGGAAGGACTCGTACACGAAGCGGACTTGCTTGCCAGACGAGAGGAAGACCAGTACCTTTGACTTCTTTGCGGATTGAATGAAAGACCACAGTGTGTCCAGCTTGTCCTGTAGAGGCGTGATGACATAGTTCTGCTGCAACGTCTTGGGTGTTGCGGACTGCGCAGCTTCATGTACTGAGACGTATTCCGGCTCGTTCAACGACAGTCGTGCGAGGTCTCCCACTTTCTTCGTCTGAGTCGCACTGAAAAGCATTGTTTGCCTCTCCTTCGGTAGATAGTCCACGATAGCATCCACATCTCTTTGGAATCCCATGTCCAGAATTCTATCCGCCTCGTCCAGCACCAGCATCCGCAAGTTGTCCACGTTGAACATTGCAGTCTGCGAAAGATGCTGCAACAGCCGTCCAGGTGTACCAACAACAATATTCATCCTCGCCAGCGCATCCTGCTCTTCTCTCAAGCTCTTGCCTCCAATCACCAGTCCTGCCGCGAATAAATGTCCCTTTCCTCCCACCTTTCGCAAAACCTCAAAGATCTGGATAGCCAACTCTCGAGTCGGTGTGATGATCATCGCACCCAGTCCAGCATCTCCTCCCACACATTGTGCACGATACAGGTTCTCCAACACAGGTATCAAGAACGCCAGTGTCTTTCCACTTCCGGTCTTTGCTGCACCGAGGATGTCCTTGCCTTTGAGTGCCAACGGTATCGCCTTGGCCTGGATATCGGTAAGAGTCGCGAATGCCGAGGACTTCAGACCTGCTCTGGTTGGACCGGACAGTGGAAGATCGGTGAAGTTGGTATATTTCGTTTTGGTGTCGAGTTGGGCCACTTCGTCTATGAGCTTGTCGATGTCGACATCGTCGCGCTTTCGCTTCTGTCCTCGAATCGGCTTCTTGGTACCAGGCTTGCTCTTCGCACGGGCATTCGTGGGCGGCGCCATGATCGTGATGTTGACCCAGAAGGTTGATTGAAGATCGGCCAAAACTTTCCTCAAGTCTTCACATGCAGCGACCGGGATCAGCTCCGGCAAAATTATTCTATCCCTTAAAAAACTCGGCCGGTGGGGCAGCGCTCACGCATTAAAGCCCTGTTTAGCGCGTTTTACCTCCCAGCTTTGAGGACTACGGTGGCCTATATGTCAAAAACAAGATGTTTCGAAAGAATTCGCACGTTCGATTGGCTGAATCCGACGACGCTAGTAGGGGACACGACTGCGCTTGGTTCCCCGGATATATCGGGAATAACCGTATCAGGAGCAAAGGGATAGTTCTATTGGGGGCCGTTTGCGCCCGCGCTACATCATCGTCGCTTCCTCTCACTCACACGACCTCAGCTTCACACGTTCAGAGCACCACCAGCCATGGGCGAACCCGAACAAGTCGCTCAACCCGAGCCAGCAGAAGCCACGAAGCAAAAGGAACCAGAGAAAGACCTCGACAAGCTGACCGCCGAACAAGAAAAAGAAGACGCCGCCTTCCTCGAGAACCTCGCCCGCGACTCCAAAGAATTCGACAAGGACTCCGAAATCGAACGCATCCGCCTCGCCTTCCGCGCCAACGCCTACGACGTCCTCGACCTCCAACCCGGTGTCCCCTCCGAAGACATCAAAAAAGCCTACCGGAAACAGTCCCTGCTCATCCATCCGGATAAAACCTCCAATCCCAACGCCCAAGATGCTTTCGACCGCCTCGCGAAAGCGTACCAATACCTCCTCGACGAGAAGAAGCGGCCCCTCCTCGACGAAGCCTACGCCGACGCGCGCATGCTGGTGATGCGCGACTTGGGACTCACGCAAAACGACGAGGAAGTCAAAGACCCGGACGTGGATTTCGTCAAGAAGTGGAAGGATAAAGTCAAGTGGGTGCTGGCGGACATGGAAGCGCGGAGACAGCGACAGATGAAGGCGCAGATGCAGGAGGAAGGGAGGGCACAGAGGAAAGAGGAGGAGGAGTTGGCGGAGAGGAAGCGGAAGAGGGAGCATGAGCAGGAGTGGGAGAAGACGAGGGATGAGAGAATTGGGAGTTGGAGGGACTTTCAGAAGAAGAAGGATGGGGAGAAGACGGGGAAGAAGAAGAAGATGAAGACTTTGGGTTGATTGCTGTGTTCGATGAGGGACATCCTCCATCAGTGATGCTGGGACTTTTGTCTTGGGTGTTTGATATCTTAGCGAGGCGTTCAGGCGCGAGACGAAAGCGCATCGGCATCGTGCTGCGATGCTGCCACACGGACGATATGAATCCGTACATTTGCTGCTCAAGTCCTCGTCATTATGTGTGATCGTCGTGCGTGTGCCAAGTCACCTTGCGGTGCCCTTCTTCAAACCTCCAGGTCCTCATCGATCAAGAACATAATCTCCACGATTGCAAGCGCGAAGAACAAGATGAAGCAGAAAACACAACAGTTACTTGCAGCTGTCAGGGTGACCGCTCCGCCGTTGGCCGCAAGGGTGGTGTCCAGCATGGCTGGGCTTCGTGTGCGAGAATTGTGTTGAATTCCGGTAATGGGTGTTGATAGCCGTCACTTGGATGGCTATGTCGTCGAAGGCCCCGTGTTCAGCTGCATCCTGCCTTGGTGTAAAAAGATAAGACGGGGTTGTGGTTCTATTCACTGCCTCACACCATTCACCAGAAGCGTCACTTGCTCTAGTGAATGTTCACTTCACTTGTGCTGGGACGGGATTGTACTCTTCCTTCACAACATCCTCATCACTGCGACTCCCAGCCTCCACAACCGGCAACGTCCCCTCGATACTCTTGATCTCCCCCACAACCGTCCCCTCAGCTCCCTCATGTCTCCTCTCAGGCGGCACAAACACCGCATAATACCTCGGGATCGTGAACCCGAATAGGATGATCGCCAACCCAATGTGGGACACTGCGAATCCCAGGATCATCAATGGGTCATATCGCAGTGTGTGAAATTCGGGATATGAGAAACTGAAAACAATGGCGAGGACCGGAGCGGAAATGTAGCGCAGCAGGAAGGGCCAGAAGGCAGGTATGTTCCAGTTGCGGCCAAGCCCGACGATGGCGTTCAAATCGCGTTTGAGTTGGTTGCCGGAGTAGAAGGCTACGTAGTAGAAGCGGTCGAGGCCGATGCGGAGACCTCGGGTCACCATATTGCGGGTCCAGAAGGGTTGGTTTAGTTTTGATCGAGAGGGAGTCTTGCCGATGATCATTGCAATGACGGAGCAGACAAACCATAGACCGACGCCGGCACCAACGCCAGCTCCGGGTCCACCTGTAGCGTGAGCGACGCCGACTCCGATGATTTGGCCGGCGATGTAGCCGAAATTGTAAATGTAAAACGCGGGTTTGCCGACTTCACTGGCGACATCTTGCCAGCGGTAGACCGTCGTGGCGCTCATGACCTCCGACCAGACAACGAAGATAAGCACGACGTTGTTGATCCAACGATCGATACCATCGAGGAGGTAGTAGCCGAACTCCGTGCAGTATGGCAAGCACATCAGGAAGCAGAGGAGTGTCAAGATCGTGACGACCCATTCACGGCGCATTTTAGTAAGACCAGAGTCCGTGATCATCGTCGCGACCACGTCTAGCATGACGAACGCGGAGCTGAATCCGAGGACGATCAGGGTGAAGAAGAGTAGGAAGGCCCAAAAGTTGGCTCCGGGCATTTGCAGAACGGCTTCGGGCAAGGTGAGGAAGCCGACGACGAATGCACCGAGACGTACGCCATCTTGAGGCCATCGCTCGAGGAAGCCAACCACGCCGAAGACGGAGAAGGCGGCGAAGTTCTCGAACAGCACGTTCGATCCACAAATGAGTATGGCGTCCATGACGGCGTTGGAATGGCGTTGATTGTACGAGGCATAGCTCGTGAAGTAGCCGAAGCCCACGCCGGTGCTAAAGAATACTTGTCCGACAGCTGGAGTTTCTGGTTAGCCGATGTCTTCGCGATCGCTTCATCGTTCTGCTCACCTGTCTGCCACACAGTCCCGCTGGCCAGCTCACTCCCTCTCCACGTCGCCCACAGCAGTCGAATGCCTTCTCCAGCGTTGGGCAGGGAGACGGAGCGGCCGACGAAGATGATAGTCGTGATGATAGGCAGGCCCATGGAGAAGTAGACGACCCGGCCAGTCATGCCCACACCTCGAAAGATCGAGAACCAGATGAGAAACCAGACAAAGGCACTCCAGCCGACAGTTTCCCCAATGAGTCCAACACCTGGATATTGCGTGTAAGAGAGAACGCTCGTCCCATCTGAGCTCAATTCGCCGGTGATAGGGTCAGGATTGGCAACGACATCACGATTGTAAAACTCCTCGATGCGATTCTCCCAGGGCAGCGGACTGATGAAAGAATTGCGGAAGTAAACCATGATCCAAGCCAAGTTGACAGTAAAGTACTGCACAACGATGAAGCTGACGAAGACGGGGCCAAGACCGACGCCTCTCAACCGCTTATGGATGTTGTTGAACGAGATGACCGTGCCACCTTGGTAGGCCTGGCCGATAGCGATCTCCAAGATGAGGGCCGGGATAGCGATTAGAAAGACGGCCAGTAGGTATGGAATGAACCATTGCAGCCCGTAGTTGTTGTAGACGACCGAGGGGTATCTCAGCAAGTTTCCTTGGCCAGCACACCCTCCCATGGCAGCCAACAGGAACGCAGCCCGAGAAGGCCATTGGTCGCGGCCGCCATCACCTTTCTTTGGAGGCGGCGCGATGGTGTTGCCAACCTTCTTCAAAAGCTGCAAGAACGGCATGGCTGATCACAGCGCGAACGCAGGTGTTGTCGTCAGTTTAGCGTCGACGGTGCAGCATAGGGGTCTAAAAAATGGAAGAGCTTGTCAAGTGGGGAATGCAAAAGTTCAATCCCCGGGTCATGGGCCACGACCCAGCGATGGTTTTGATTACTCTCGCTCATCCCAGCCAAGATGCTTGGAACGCGGAAAAGTTGAGAGGTCTCCAATTCTTCGTCGCAATGTCGACAGCCAAGGACTCCTTCGCTTCTTGCAGCAGTGTAAGAAAGCGACGTCAGGCTTGGCTTTCACATGCTTGGCGAAGCTGGTTCACCAACCACGTGTGTTCCGCGGGCCGAAATATATGGGTTCCATGGCGTGACTTCTGATTGTGTATTCCTGGTGATGCTGTGTGCATGTCGTCGTGCGCCGTGGTCTCTGGGCTGCAATCGCTGAGGCAGTGTACCAGACCCAGTACTTTTCGGTGCCGAGACATGCTAGAATGTGCGTATCAAAGTACCATGGCATGGGTTGTGCGTGCTCGGAGAGCTTCCGTCGCTCCCATGGTTGCTATGTCAGTCGTCCGGAAGTCCGCCGAGTGTGGCTCGCAAATGATTCAAATTCAGATCGGCTTGAAGCAGACCGTGCAATTCAAGTCTTCATGAAATCAGTCAGACTCAAGCCAAAGCCTTTGCCTGGCTGCGCAGATTTGCTGTTCGCTAGCATTGATTGCAGAGTTGACTTCTTACCACGGCCTCGTTTCTTGACCCCTGAAGGTTCTGATAACGTGGTACTTGGAAGTGCACTTGGTACAGCCGGGACTGATTCTGATGGTCGAACAATGGGTTTCGCAGCTACTTCGCTACTCGAGGGTCGCTTTAGTCCTTTGTTTGGCAAAGGTTTCGACATCTCGACCGCTGTCGTCGTCTTACAGCGAGAGCATTCCAAAGTCATGCGCTTCACACCGGGCGGCTGATTGAGACGATCCTGGCGAGTCCTCTTGCGATCTCCTTTATGTCCTGAGTGTAGTCTCTCGCGGTTCCGGCTCGGCATGAGCACGATTCCACAACCGGAGCAGGAGAGTGTGTCTCTCTGGTCTTTAGAAGCGGGATCCTGAAGCATCAATGTGCCTAGATGGCTGGAGATTGCGGGTGATTGCACGGCAAGCGCTCGAAATGCTTTGCGGAGATGCTCGTGTCGCATCGCGGCGAGCTTTGAGACGGCCATCCCTCCGGGACTGAGGTATCCGCATGTGTGGACAGATGTGAGAAGGAAATGGGAGATGCGAAGGGAAGGAGAAGGGTCGGTCGAAAGCGCGCCGGGCGCTGAGTGGCTCGGACTCATCCGACGCTAACGGAAGTTTTTTTTGAACGCCGATGCCAAAAAATGAAAACGCTGAATCCGAGGAGGTCGCGTTAATTGTCGTCAATTGTGGTAGGTATTTCCTGACTGGCTCGCTGGCATCCGGCGCTAACGGATGTTCGCTTCTCAACCCCCATGCCCAGAATCAAATATTCTAGTCCGAGTCGAGTCGTTTTTGGTGAAGCACGCTTGACGCTTCACGCCAACTTCTGGCGTGCGTGGGATTTGGTGGACGACGCCTCACGCACGCTTTATTATGCTTTGCACTTGCGAGAGTCTACTGTTGAGCATAATACAACTCATGGGACTGGAAGACGTCTGCCATCTTCTCCGACCATATCATTCGACGTGATGATTCGATGATCTTCGCCTCTCCAATATGAGCATCGAGCTTCAAGAAACCAACGGCGTGCGCCTCGCTGTCGAAGGCTGCGGACATGGCACACTGCACGCAATTTACGCTTCCATCGACGAGGCATGCAAGCAGAAGGGATGGACGGGCATCGACCTCCTCATCATCGGCGGTGACTTCCAAGCCGTACGAAACGCATACGACTTGAACTGCGTTAGCATGCCGGCAAAATACCGCGACATGTGTGACTTCCACGAATACTACTCCGGACAACGAACGGCGCCTTACCTTACCATTTTCGTCGGCGGAAACCACGAAGCGAGCAATTACATGTTCGAACTGCTGTATGGGGGATGGGCGGCGCCGAACATCTACTACATGGGTGCTGCAAATGTCTTGAGAGTAGGTCCGTTGAGGATCGCCGGGATGAGTGGAATCTGGAAGGGCCATGACTATCGCAAATATCACACGGAGCGACTGCCATACAACGAGTCGGAACTCAAGAGCATCTACCACGTTCGCGAGATCGACACGAGGAAGCTGCTTCAAATTCGGAGTCAGGTCGACATTGGTATCAGCCACGACTGGCCGCAAGGTGTCGAGTGGAAGGGCAACTTCAAGCGACTCTTTCAAAAGAAATCGTTCTTTGAAGAGGATGCAAAAAGTGGTCGTCTTGGCAGTGTCGCTGCGAAGTATGCGATTGAGCGTCTCCGACCACGCTACTGGTTCAGCGCACATCTGCATTGCAAGTTTGCTGCGATCTGGCAACATGAAGGCGAGGGCGGTGATGATGTGAAGGCCAATGGTGGATCGGCGGTTTCGACAAAGGATGCAGCTGGTGTGAAGACTGTTGAGGAGCCAGTCAAGAACAGCGATGAAATCGATCTCGACATGGATGATGACGATGATGCCGTGCCTGTTAGTGCAAATGGGAACGACACTCTGGCCGCTTCAAATGGAAGCACAGCAACACCAGCAGTTGGGAACGCGGACGAAATGGATCTCGACATGGATGATGACGATGATGCCGTGCCTGTCAGTGCAAATAGGAACGACACCCTGGCCGCTTCAAATGAAAGCACCGCAACACCAGCAGTTGGGAACGCGGACGAAATCGATCTCGACTTGAACGAAGACGATGAAGTTCCCGCTCCGAGTGCAATACAACCAGCCTTCACAAATGCCACCACCACGACCACAACCGAAATCGACCCAACCCTCGCCTCAGCCCGCGCCGCCCTCCCAGCCTCCTTCTTCAAAAAACCACCCGAACAAGAACCGATCGAACATCCCCCCGAAATCACCAACACCACAACCCACTTCCTCGCCCTCGACAAATGTCTCCCCAACCGAGACTTCCTCCAACTCATCTCCATCCCCTCGTCCACCTCCACCCGGCAACAACAACAACCCCCCGAACCCACCCGCCCCTACAAACTAACCTACGACCGCGAATGGCTCTCCATAACCCGCGCCTTCACCCTCACCGAACCCCCCCTCTTCGGCGCCGACCCCGACATCCGCCCCCCCTTGGCGAAATCCCAGTCCGAATACAAACACCTCATCGCCGAGCACCGCACCTGGATCGACGCCAACATCCCGGACTCAGCCCTCGTCATCCCCGAGAATTTCAGCATCGTCGCGCCGGTGTACGATGGCGGACATTTTCAGGATCCGCGGTATCAGGCTGTGAGGGAATTTCCGAACCCGCAGACGGCGGCGTTGTTTGAGATGTTGGGGGTGCCGAATCCGTTGGCTATTGCGGAGGAGGAGAGGGAGAGGAGGATGGCGGAGGGGCCGCGGGAGGATTTGGATGCGGAGAGGTTTGGTAATGGCAGAGGGAGGGGAGGGTTTCATCGTGGTGGGAGAGGAGGGAGAGGAGGAGGAGGGCGAGGTGGACGGGGAGGGGGACGCGGCAGAGGGCGAGGAGGGCGCGGGCGCGGATGAGGATCGGGTTGTCCGAGAGGAGTGTGGTAGATGATGGAGGTGAACGCTCAATTCTGATACGATTTCCGTTCGGCGAGCCATGTGCTCCAAGCCGCGAGATGTACAAAGTCACAGCGACACACGGTAGCTCTACAGCTCCAGCTACATCCCCTCCGGACCGACAACATAATCGGCTCAGCTGGCGAAGTCAACGCCAGTTTACACTTGCCTTTAAAGCACAACGTACCACATCTATCCCGTCTCTGATTTGATAGAACGACAGAATCTCTCCTTGAGTATCGTTTGCAAAAGTTTCGAAATCGTTGGGCAGCAGTAGGGCGAGAAATCGACCTTGTGGAGAAGAGGGCTTGTTGCTCGTGATCCGTTCATTTTGTCGGTCCGGAGTTATCAGAAGTGACATTCCGGCGAGAGCTTCCACGCTTCAAAGCCGACCAAGCCACAACATCCTGATCCGTTTGTACACCGTGCCACAACATCCTGATCCGTTTGTACACCGTGCCACAACAGCCTCGGGGGGGGGGGGGGGGGGGGGGGGGGGGGGGGGGGGGGGGGGGGGGGGGGGGGGGGGGGGGGGGGGGGGGCGCGGG
>JALRMM010000315.1:0-42866 GCA_026122155.1 Zymoseptoria crescenta | reverse complement strand
TACTACTAGTAAGTACTATCTACTTACTATTAAATATCTAATACTAATACTTTATAGTATCTATCTCTCTATATTTAAAGTATAGCTCGAGCTCTTACTTTATACCTTCTAAAACTTCTATAAAAAAGCAATTAGCTACTACTACTATATCTAAACAACGTAGAGTTAATATTGTATATCTATATAATTTCTACTAATACTTTCGGGCTTTTATAAACGTCGGGCGCTCTTTTTTTAAACGTCGGGTAGCCCGGATTTTATTTCGTAGGCTTAGCGCGGATGTTTACCTTAAATTATCCGTACGCTATAAGCTTCCTATCTTCCTTCCTAAGTCTATAAAGTAACTGTCCTATCTATCTATCTACTATAACACTATAGAGGTTCTTAATCTCTTCGACGAGCCTAACGGCATTACTAGTACGTACGATCGCGCCCTCGATAACAACGTAAACGAGCTCTATACCGATAGCGATAGCGACTTCCCTCGAATCGACGACTTCCTTCGCGACGACTTTATTCCTTAGCGCGAGCGCTAGCCTCTTAATAGCTACGATAAGACTCTACGTAGTAGCGTATTAATAGACGAGTACGCCGATATCCCTATCCTCGACGACTCTATTATTTACGATAACTTTACTATCTACGAGGCTACTATTTATCGGCATAGCCTAGAGTATAGATACGAGCTCGCGAAGGACGGTAGCATGCGATATAATAGAGTAGAAGAGGTATATAAGCGTCCGTTTAAGTGCGCTAAAGGTATTTATTTAGCGTATCTTCTACTAGCTAGTAGAGTATCGAAGAAGCCTTAGAAGGGGACGAAGAAGACGGACTATAAGTATAGCGTAATCCTTAGCGCTATTAATAAGGACAATATCGGAGGTAAGTAGACTACGAGTCTTAGAAGGGCTTAAGGCGCATATAACTATCCAGCCGTTTATGTTAGTGGACTAGCAAACTACCGTCGTTACGCTCGTAGCGATAGTTAGGTAAGGGCATTTCTTCTCTTAGCTCGGCGCGATAGTGCCTCTCTAAAGGTTGTACGCGCTATAACTATATCGTAGTTCTATAAAGGCGTTTATAATCCTCGTCCTATCCTTCGTAATATCTATAACGAATAGGCCTATATTTGCTCTATAGAGCTCGACGACCGTACGCCTATTAAACGAGTAATAGACATCCTTTAAGAAGAAGGTTTCTTCTACTAACCGCTCGAAGAAGATAGCCGGTTATAAGGTATGTTCTTTGCGCACCTAGACCTTATTAAGATCTATAAGTAGAACGGTAATATCCTCTATATTAACTATACCTATATGTAATAGTACCGCTAAGGACTGCTGTAAGGATTACTGCTAAAGGTAGTAATCCGGGTCGAGTAAAGTTATCCTTCGGTTGTATAACTAAGGAGGTAACGAATGCTTGGCGTATGCCTACCGTATATAAGGCGAAGGGCTTGCGCTCGTATATTAAATTCTATAAGAATTAGTCTTACCTTTTATCTAGTAGATACTAGGCGTTCCTTACATTGCTATAGACCCTATCGCCTTTATAATTCTAATTCTTCTACCTCTATAAGGGTAGCAATCTATTAAACCCTATTAAGATTATTAAGATGCCTTCCCGACGTATTGCCGGTAAGCCCCCGTAGGACTTGCGCCCGGACGAGTTGCCTAAGGTAGAGTAAGAGCAAGGGCCTTATATATACGGAGAGGGTCCTAAGGGATCCGATAAAGCTCCTATGTCGACGCCGGAAGAGTCCGTAGCCGAAGCTATTACGAGGCTCGAAGCCGAAAAGGAAGCCTTAAGGAAGGAAGAAGTCCTTCGTGCCCTTTAGCTAGAAGTCTAGCGGATAAAGTTAGGCCGCGACCGTAATAATGTAGAGATATAGGGTACTAAGCCGTAAGCTACGGTATAGACCCTATTACTTATCGACGATAACCTATAGAGTATTGCGTAGTCTATTTGCACTAATAGCGCATACTATCCGCTAGGTATCGGAGGCAGACTTAAGCTTAAAGATCCTGTCGTGTTTAAGGGACATAATATTAAGGAGGCTAGGGACTTCCTTCGTTAGTTGGACCTAGTATTCCTTAACTCTAGCTATTACTACGTTACCGATTATGCTCGCGTTTCCTACGCTATTATATAGCTCGGGGGTAATGCAGCCGATCTTTAGCATAATAGCTACTAGGACAACTTAGTGCCTAATAATTACACTTAGGAAGACTTTAAGTAGTTCGTTAATAACGTAGTCGGTAATCCCGTTAATCGCCTTCTTAGCGTAATACTAGATTACGAGACGGCTTATTAGAAGACCGACTAGAACGTTAAGAACTTTGCGATTAAACTTAACATACTAGAGAGCTAGCTTAATTACACGGAGAAGTAGCTTATAAGGCACTTCCTCGTAAAGATTAAGTCTTCGCTCCGTTAGGACATCGTAAAGAATTACGAAATGCCGACTACTCGGGCCGAAGTAGTTACGTTAGCGACGCGCTTAGAAGCCGTAGACCGGAACTATAATAAGGCTACCGCTAGGAATAAGCACGCCCGTAACGACGACGCCGAGGAAGGGAGTAATAAGAAGAACAAGCGCGGAAACAAGAAGGGTCGTGAGTAGGACTCAAAACCGTACGACCGAAGTAACCGCGGACCGCCTACGAATATAGGGCGGGATAATAAGCATCCGTCGAGGGACCTTGCCGACGTCGTATGCTATATATATAACAAGAAGGGGCACTACGCTACTAATTATACGAGTAAGTAGTTAAGCGTACGCAAGGTTGCCGCCCTTAAAGACAATTCGAAAAAAGCGAAGGACTTAAAGAAGGAATCCGATCCTTAAGTCCGGAGCCGCCTTAGGATAAAGTGGACGTAAACTACGCGCCCCGCTATTACGGTGTAGTCGTAATACCTACGGCGAGTACGGAGTATAAGGCGAGCTTTCTCCTCGATAATACGGTAGATATAAATGTCGTTTCGAGGGAGTTCGTTTTAAAGACGGGTATACCTATTAATAAGGGAGTAGTGCTGCTAAGGGTCTCTACCTTTACCGGCGAGCTTAGACACTATTATAGAGCGTACACCCTTCGGGTGCGGCTTACCGACTCTATAGGAGTAACTAAGATAATATAGGGGACTTTCTACGTATATAAGATGCTAGAACCTAATATAATTCTTAGTCGGCCCTAGAGACGTTTATAAGGTGTAATCGTTAATAGTAGCAACGACGCGTAGCATTATAGTAAGCACCCTATTCTACGAAAGATCGAAGTTATCGATCCTTACGTATTCGCGAAAGATTTACGAAGGAGTCGCGTAGTGTACGCGATCTCTATAAAGCCTACGGAGTTTACTATAGCAGATCTACTAGATAAGCTAAAGGCTTATATAGATGTCTTCTTCCTAACGCCGGAGTAGTTACGAAGGCGTTGCGATGGGATCGAGTATAAGATTAATCTTAAGCTAGGCACAACGCCTCCCCTAAAGAAGACGTATTATTAATCGCCTAGAGAATAAAGCGAGCTTCGCACGTATCTTATAGAGGGTATTAAGAACGATTAGTTTGAAGTTAGCGACAGTAAGGCGGGTGCGCCTATCCTCTTCGTTCTAAAGAAAGATAGCACCCTCCGGCTCTATGTTAATTATCGTAGATTAAACGAAATTACTATTAAGAACAGCTACCCGCTACCCTTAATCGCCGAGACGCTCGATTAGTTAATAAACTGCGAGTACTATACTACGATCGATCTTACCTAGGCGTATTATCGCATCGCTATTAAAAAGGAAGATCGGTAGAAGACTACCTTCCGTACTAGGTACGGGAGTTACTAGTATAAAGTAATGCCCTTCGGGCTTACGAACGCGCTAGCGACGTTTTAGACATATATTAACCGTGCCCTATAAGGCCTTGTTAATATAAGCTGTGTGGTGTATCTAGATAACATCCTTATATATAGCGCAACCTATACGTAACACGTTCGCGACGTTTACGTAGTACTAGAGCGCCTACGGAAATTTCGGCTATATGCCTAATTTAAGAAGTGTAGCTTCTTTAAGAAGTCGGTGGACTTCTTAGGCTACGTAGTAACTACTAATAGAGTAACTATTAATACTAGTAGGATTAGTGCGATCGCTAAGTAGCCTACGCTTACTATATTAAAGGAAGTTTAAGCGTTCCTTGGCTTTACTAACTTCTATTAGAGATTTATCTCCTATTACTCCAAGGTCGTTAAGCCTTTAACGGACCTTTCGAAAGGAGCTAAGAACGGCAGAGAGCCGGGTCCGATCGAGTAGTAAGCCCCTTAACAAGAGGCGTTTAAGGTATTAAAGAGAGCCTTCTAGGAGGCCCTAATCCTAAAGCATTTTAACCCCGCGAAGAGGTTGCGTATAGAGACCGATATATCTGATTTTGCTATCGCCGGAATCCTCTCCCAACTCTTCGACGCTATAAAGGCGATAGGGTCTATAGCAATGTAAGGAACGCCTAGTATCTATTAGATAAAAGGTAAGACTAATTCTTATAGAATTTAATATACGAGCGTAAGCCTTTCGCCTTATATACGGTAGGCATGCGCTAAGCATTCGTTACCTCCTTAGTTATACGACCGAAGGATAACTTTACTCGACCCGGATTACTACCTTTAGCAGTAATCCTTATAGCAGTCCTTAGCGGTACTGTTATAGACGCTAAGTAGCACCCTATTACCTTTTAGTCGAGGAAAATGCTTCCCGCGGAGATAAATTACGAGACTTATAATAAAGAGTTGCTCGTAGTCGTTACGGCGTTTAAATAGTAGCGTCTATATTTGGACGGTACTATATATACGGTTAACGTAATCGTAGATTATAACAACCTTAAGAGCTTTATAACTATAAAGCAATTAAACGGCCGGTAGGCGCGTTAGGCCGTAGAGCTCGCGCCTTATAACTTTATAATTACGTATCGCGCCGGGAAACTTAATCTAGCCGATACGCCCTTACGCCGAAGCGATTACGAACTAACTACGAAAGAGACAATAGATTATTTAAATATGCTGTTGCCGAGTCTCTAGAACAAGCTACGAGCTTAGTTAGAGGGCATAGCAATGCTTGCCTAGGCTAATAGCCTATTGATTAGAAGGATTAATACGACCTTCAATTCGATCGAGTCTAAAAGAACTATATCTACGACGCCGACAGCGCCGTTAGACGGATCGTATACCGTATCCTTACCTCGGAGTGTCGTACGTACTATCGTTAAAGACGACGGTCTATATATGCATATTCCTAGCCTACTCTACGACTACGTAAGATCTATTACGAAGCTCGACCGAGAGGCTTACGAACTACTTACGAAGGTAGAGGCATATAGCTCTACGTATCGATCCGAGTTAGGATACGAGTACATAAGTAGAGATGGGATATTATACTATAGCGACGCTATATACATCCCTAAGGATTGCGCATTAAGAGCGTAGATTATGCGTATATATTACGATAATCCCTTAGCCGGTTATTTCGGTAAGGATAAGACTATCGAACTAATAAAACGCAAATACTTCTAGCTACGTCTACTAATAGACGTCGCTAAATACATTGCTAGGTATAATAAATGTCTTATAAACAAAGCGCGATACTATCGGCCCTACGGCGTATTAGCTCCGCTTACGTTTCTACGAAGAGCGTAGTAAGACATTTCTATAGATTTTATTACCGATCTACCTCCGAGTAAGCTAAACGGTTCCGTGTTTACTACTATGCTTATAATTGTTTGCCGATATACTAAGATAGTAAGATTCGTACCTATAACTAAATAGTATACGAGTGCTAATCTTATAGGTATTCTTAAACGAGAAGTAATTCGCTTCTTCGGCGTGCCGAGAAGCATTATAAGTAATAGAGGTTCTGTCTTTACGAGCTAGTATTAGTCTAACTTCTACTTTAAGGCAAAGATTAAAAGGAAGCTGTTAACAGCGTTCCACCCTTAAACAGATAGTTAAACTAAGAAGGCAAATTAGACCCTCGAGTAGTACCTTCGTATCTATATCGGCGAGGATTAAACTAAGTAGGCAAAGGTGTTGCACTAGGCTAAGTTTGCCTACAACAATAGTCTGTAAGGGACTCTAAAGCAGAGTCTATTCTATACACTATACGGTTAGAATCCTAACCTTATTACGTTATTATTGTCTCGGGACGAGACTCTTAAGGGAAGGGCGCTAGTAGCTATAGATATAGCGAAGCGGTTACGAGAGTAACACGAACGGTTAACGGAGCGTTAGGAGCATACTATAGCAATGTAAAAGAAGCATTATAATAAGGGACGCAAAGCGAGAAGCTATGTCGTCGGTAACCTTATACTCCTCTCTACTAAGAACTTAAAGATAGACCTTCCGAAGAAGAAGATAGGACTAAAGTTCGTTAGACCGTTCCGCGTAATCGATATTATTAGCACGCAATTATATCGTCTAGCGTTGCTAAATACGACACGAATATACAACGTATTCTATGTCTCCCTTCTAGAGCCGTAGACTAGGTACGAGAACCCCGAAGAGGTTACGATAATGCTAGTTGCGGATAAAGTAGGAGAGTAGGAAGTTAAAGAGATCCTATAGGCTAAGAAGGTTAAAGGACAGATAATGTATCTCGTTAAGTAGAAGGGCTAGCTAGAGGAGTATGCTATATTCGAGCCCTATAATAATATTAAGGACTGCGAAGCTTTAGATGTATTTAAGGCGAAGCCTAAGCGTAGTAGGCGCGAACGGTAGCCGAAGACATTACCTAAGAATAAAAAGTAATCGTGCTTAAATAGTTATTAACCTATATATACTCCGTAACTATAGAGACTTTAAAGGCGCCGCTCTATTACGAGTGCTTACCCTCTTCGAGGAAAACAAAGTCTATCCTATACCTTATAAATCCTTATCCTCCTTAGGAGTAGGCGCTACAACGGGTGTAGGCGCCGCTACCCCTATATTATTAAACGTGCTAACCTTATTGTTACGGTCGCTAGCTACGAACCGGCTCTTCTAATCGTATAGCTTACGGTTACTAGCGAGTGCCGCGAGGATACCTTCGAAGTCGCAATATCCCGCGGGAATTATCGGAACGACCTAAAATAATAGTTAGCGCGTAGTATACGAAGGGGATACGAGGGACTTATAAGAATAGCTAACTCCGCTAGGACACGTAGAGAATCTACGATGTCGGAGACCTTCTATAAGCCTTCGCTAATAAGTAGAATAGGCTAAGAAGTAGAATTAGTCTTCGCCTGTTTTAACTTAAATTGCTAAGCGCTAGAGAGAAACTAATAGAAGACTACGATCTTTTCTATAGCGTCCTCGCGAGTAGCATCGACGTCCTCGATAGTAGCTTTATCGTCTAAGTTACGAAGATCTAATAGCGCTATCTCCGTAGCGTCCTAAGCGACACGGCATCCGAGCGGGAGCTCCTTATAGTCCTATTTAGCACTCCTACGGATAGTTAGCGAATATAAGCCAAAGGGATAGCGAAGTACTTACTTATACCCTTCGTAGCGGATCTTTACCGAGGTATACGAGTAATTATAGTCGACCGCGCGAGAGTAGTTACCGCGGTTGCCTTTACTAATATAGCTAGCATAGCACTAGTAGGGACGAGGAGGACGGACGCTATATAGCACCTTCGGATAAGTAGGCGGCGGAGGACCTTTATACGCCTTACTTAGAGACATTATAGCCGGAGGCTCGATAGTCTTACTATCCTTATTGTTATTCTTAATAACAGGAGAAACTTCCGTAGCCGGAGCCTTCGTAGCTCCCTTTCTTAAGCGTAGAGTTTTCGGAGTCCGAGGAGTATTAGCTCCCTTAGTAATAGCAGCTTTCGTCTATAGACGGGACGAAGTGCGAGGCTTCTTAGATAAAGACGTAACAACCTCGTTACCGTCTTTAAAGCTAGTCGTAGCGCGGCCGCGTTTTAGATTAGCTTTCTTAATACCGGAAGATTTCCGAGGAGTCGGAATATTCGCTAAACGTTTACCGAAGAACTCGCGCGTACGCGGTGTATCCTTATTAGATTCTGTTAGAGTAATTAGTACGTCTTATAGAAGCTATCTTAAAGGCTCTTATGCTTAGGCCGTATAGGTCGCTATCTCTTTCGAGGCTCCGACGGTTACGCCGACTTATTAGGTAGAACCGAACCTAAGCCGAGGAAGTCGCGCGAGCATACCTTAGGTTTACGGGTTACGCTAAATCGGTATGCTATAATCTAATTAGCATAAGCTAGAGATAATTATAGCTACGCTTACCTATCGAGTCGTCCGTTAAAGTGTCCGTAATACGTAGGCTAGGCCGCTTAGAAGGCTTCTACGACTAGGACGAGCGATCTAGAGGGTTATTAGACCGCTTAGCTTTAGTCTTACTACGTTAACGGCTAAATTACGCGGGATCTTTCTTAGCTAGAGGAACTAAAACTGCGCGAAACTGTCGTAGAGGCGGTGTGGTTTTGTCGAGCTCTATTAAGAGTCGACGTTCGGCTAAGGAAGGATTAGACATACTTATAATATACTACGTACGGTGTGCGAAGTCCAAGCGAGAGTAATACGAAGGTAGTAGTGTCTAAGAAAGTTAGCTCCGAAAAACAAAGGGTAAACAAGTATAGAAACTTACCGTCGCCTAGACACCCTCGATCTACTATGTTTATTAACGTTGTTATTAACAACTTAGGAATACATTAAACGGAAGTGGATATTATAGAAGCAATATTTATAGCAGACGGCATAGATATATGCACGCTACCGCCGGACTAACTAATAAGTTACCGGATGCATATATATAGGCTCGTGCCGTATAATATACGAAGTAATCGCGAAGTAATTACGAAGTAAGCCTACTAAATCCCCTATAAGCGCGCCGAGGACGACGCTTATAAGGAGAGGAGGCAATTGTAACAGCACCGCTAAGGACTACTATAAGGATTACTGCTAAAGGTAGTAATCCGGGTCGAGTAAAGTTATCCTTCGGTCGTATAACTAAGGAGGTAACGAATGCTTAGCGTATGCCTACTATATATAAGGCGAAGGGCTTACGCTCGTACATTGAATTCTATAAGAATTAGTCTTACCTTTTATCTAGTAGATACTAGGCGTTCCTTACATTACTATAGACCCTATCGCCTTTACACTATAGCATTATTAAATATAAGCTTCTACTACTATCCTTTATTAGTATTACTCGAGTCGGTGTTACGGTGCCTCTCGCGTACGCCTTAATGCTAGGTAAGAAAGAGAAGGACTACGGCTAGGCATTTAATTAGTTTAACGCGCTCTACGTAGAGCATAACATCGACAATCCTTTAGTTCTACTATATAACTATAATTATGCGATAATTAGGTCTCTAAAGAAGAAGATGCCGTAGATAGATAACTACCGCATGCTCTATATATAGTATATAAACTTAGACGTCGAGGCGTAGGCTAGTAATAGACTCGGTCGTATCTAGCCTAACGGCTATAGTATAAAGGTCTCGCTTAGTAAGGAAGTAGACGAGTTTATAGCGTTCTACCGTAATATTATTAACGCGAGTAGTAAGGACGAGTACGACGACGTATTAGCTACTCTCGTTAATCGCTCCTTAAGTAAGGATATACGCTATACTACGACTCGTCCGAAGTAGTAGAAGCTCGTTACTTATCTTAACAATTAATAGCTTACGCATTATAAGGAGCTCTACGTAAAGGTATAGACTAATAATATCCTTAGCTACGGATACGACATAACCTTACTAGCTAAGAGTAGCTACGGTAGCCTTAAAGGCTAGCTTAGCTCCTTAAAGAGCGATATCCTTACCTTCTTTCGTAAGCTCTCGCCGTTCTACGAGTCTTATATTACACGTTATCGCGTAGTGCTTACGTAGGCTTAGAGCTCGACTTCTACTATCTACCGCAATATGTAGTAGTTTAATAAGCTCGTGCGAGTAGTATCGACGAAGGGCATTAAGATTGCTTACTAGTAGCGTATAAAGATATAGAGCGAGCTCGAAGCGGCTACTAACGACGAGTACTACGAGTTCTTAATATATACTAGTATCTACCGGTAGATACGTAGAGGGCCTTATAGTTATAAACAACGACTACTTATTAAAGGTAGCGACGTTAAGCTACTTACTTTATAGGCTTTCGACCGCTTCTTTATTATCCCCGGTAGCTAGCCTTACGACAACGATAACTACATCCTCGAGCTGCTCTTACGATAATATAAGCGACTCGCCGCCCTCGAACGATTATACGTACGTAATACTAGTAAGAGCGGCACGTAACGAGAGCCTCGAAGAGCCGAATATATTAAAGCGGCGACGATATAACGTATATAGTAAGAGCGAGCGGCATTAGCATAAGAGCTAGAGTAAGATAACGGCTATAAAGGGAAGAATCGTCGCCGTAACGGACAACCTATAGTAGATGTTACTACTATTAATAACGTAGCTTTACGCGTAACCGTTAAGTGTAACTATAAGGCTAAGAACAATCGTTACTATAGTAAGGTATATTCATACCGTAAGAGCAATTAGCTATGCTCTTAGCGATACTATAGAGCCGGTACTATATATTAAAACACTAGTAAAGTAGACGATAATATTACTTCGACTAGACGGCCGAATAGACTGCACCTTTACGCGGTGGCCGTCGTAAGTACCTTCTTCGGAAGGGAAACTAAGACAGTCTAGAAGAAACCTTCTCGAAAACCTCCTCGAAAACCTCCTCGAAAACCTCTCGAATCCGTCGAAATCCTTCTCGAAATCCGCCTCGAAATATAAGCTACAATAGAACAACAGTACGATTCGAACGAATAGCCCTCTATACTACGAACGAGAAGAAGAAGAAGAAGAAGAAGAAAGTAGTCCACTCTACCCTATACGCGCACCTCCTCGAAATCCGAACCGAACCGTACCTCTTTCCCTCTAGAGATTCGGGTCCTCTACGGATAAGTGCACTTCAAAGAGCTAGAATTCGGTGGAATCTACAACTCTACGATCAACCTACGTTGTCGTAGATAGAACTGCTACTACGATACTATAAAGGCATATTAAGGACAAGAGAAGATAGCGAGTTAGATAGCTGCTTTGTACTCTACTCTACTCTACTTTTCGAATTTATAGCGTATATACGAAGCGGAAGGATCCGCTGAAAATTCTACAAAAAGCTTAGCGCGAAAATTCTATAGCTCCGGCTGTAGCAACACTCGTTTGATTTCCTTTGTCTTGCATTTATTTGTTTAAAGTCCTTTAGCACTACCTTAGGCACGGGGTTTCCCCTAAGGTCGAAGAATACCGAAAGAATTTGATTATAAATAGATCTACTGCCTTGCTTGCAAGGCCGTCCTACATAGTCTTGGACTCCGAAAGGACGTAAATAGAACAAACAAACAAAACAAAACAAACAAACAATTACTTCGACTATAACTTAGCGAGCCGCCGCTCTACTACTACTACTATCTCTACTACTAGCGGTCGATCTACGCGACAAGCGTATTAACCGTATATAATAGTCGATCGACTAGCTTCTATAACTCCACTAAGCGTAAGCTAACGCCGCTAATATAGTCCTTAACTAGTAGAATTAGGTAGCTAACGAGTAAGAGTAGGTATAACTAAGTAAGAACGAGAGTAACGAGGATAACGAGAGCGACTTAAAGATAGAGGTATACCGGAAGCGGCTACGTCGCTAGTAGCAATAGGATATTGTTGTTAGTAAGAAGGAGCGATTTAAAGAAAGAAATATAAAAGTTACGTGTATAATGTTTAAGAAGTTCTCTAGCCTCTTATTAGTCGACCGTTTTAGTATAGATTCGTCGTTTCTAGCCTCCGTACGAGTCGTTTATATAAGTAATAGATATGCGGCTATCGTGCTAAAGTCTACCGCGAAATAAATCCGGGCTACCCGACGTTTAAAAAAAGAGCGCCCGACGTTTATAAAAGCCTAATACTTTCTAGGGCCTCGAAAGATTATTTTCCCTATTACTCCTACTACTATTATATAATCTAATAAAGAGGTTCTAAAAGAGAATACTTCTATATTAAATACGGATACTATATAAAAAGAGACTACTTATATAGAGTCTAAGCCTAGAAATATACCTAGTAAGTTTTTACTTATCTATAACTATTATAGTTAATACTAATAGATCTCGATCCGAGGCAATTTTGTAATAGTACTAAGAATAGAAGCCTTAGTAGCCTTAAAAAGAAATTAAAAGGTATAGCTAAGACAAAGCCTAAACCTAAGATTAAATATATATCGACATTAGTATTCTATAATCTTACTTAGATTAAGTATAAAGTATACTAATCTCTAATAGGAATTAGCAAAAAGAGGAGTTTAAGGACTACTAGACTTCTAGTACCTATAAAATAGTTAATAATCGGTAGTAAATAGCTATTATAGCTACTATAGCTAGTTTTACTCGAGTATAACTATTAATTTAATAGTTATATACTATTTTATACTCCTTTCTATATAAAATCCTTAAGGAGACAAAAAGTTGGGGTTTTACTAATAAATATTACTAATTAGTAATTACTAATTACTAAATAGGGTCTTAGTAAAATTAAAATTAATATCCATTTATTTTTTTCCGAAATATTGTTAGCCATATTAATAGTAATTAGTAATTAGTAATTACTAATTACTAAGGCTAAAAAGGTTACTATTACTAACGAATGCGCAACACTGGTTCTGGCTGCTAGGCCCGGACCGTCCGATGGCATCGCGTAGCTGATCTCCATGAATGAAGCAACATGACACTCGGACGTCGAGGTACCCTTGCCCAATGCATTAGAACTATAGCTGTGCCCAATGGCCCATGGGTCCTCGATCCGGGGAGATTGGAAGACATGCCTTGGGAATTCGAAAGTCGCGGTACCTTTGCGATAATCACCGCAATACGAGGGCAGCATCACATTGCACGATGGAGCCTGACTGCGATGAAGCGGCAGCCTCGCCGGTAGGCTCAGCTGCAGCCTAGCGTTGCTCGTAAAGTACAGAAGGTGTCGCCAAAGCACGAATTATTTTTTCCGCTCCCTGCTACCATTCCTAAGGTAACCAATCTGACTTTGGCCAATACGTCGGTTCCTGTCCGAAGAAGGCGACAACGAGGTCTGCGGAACCCAGCGCTGATTCCCGTATGCAGGACAGGGTCTATGTGCACAAGCGTTCGAGCCACTGAGGGGATCGAATGACCAACACTGGAATGCATCATGCATGGCGACATGCTTGTTCGGACTCCATTAGTCTGCATGCACTCTTGTCACCGTGCTTCACATGCTTTCGCTAGGGTACAAGACCCATCACTTCTGGTCCGAGCATCTCAACGGATACGAGCGATTGAAAGCTTACATCGACTCCTCTTCGGAAAAGCTTGACCCTTCGTCTTTACACCTTGCTCGAAGTGCTGATGCCGTTGAAGAAGCACCCCGACGAGAGCACCACACTTCTCATCCTCCATTTGCCTAGCCGCTTCCTTCGACATGCCCTCTAGCTTTGACGCACACCTCACCTTGACGACCCAGAACGTGCTGTCCGAAGCAGCCTTTGCGATCGAAGCGTGGTTTGGTCGACCATCAGTCTCAGCCTTGACGCCGGATCTGACCTCTCTCCAACCAGTCGTTATTGAGCACTACGATGAGGAGCGGCGTTTCAAGGTGGTACTGGGCTCAGTAAGTCGCCGCTGGGCCGTCGAGCATGAAGTCTGCATCGCCGAGTGACCCATGCGACGAAAGCATGGGATCCTGTGCTGTGAGGACTCAATGGCGTCGATTGGAAATGTCGTACCTTTCCAACGCCAGGTACACGCCAATTGCCGCTCCTCCAGCCCTATCAAGACTCCTGCCGCCTCTGCTGATGGCAAAGCCGGGCCGGGTCAAACGGAGATGATCGACAATATTGATTGTGTAGGTCACCGCATCGTGTACCAGGTCGTCCTCGATCACAGGACTCATCCCCTGGTGGCAGCGCGCGAAGCCATCGTGATACTATCATCCACTGGCACCAATGCCTGCAGTTAAACAGGGAACATGCGTGGTCGCGGTCGTGGTAGGCTTCACGCCATCCTTCTTATCGAACTGTTCCTGACGCTCTGACAGCCTGGGATATTTTCGAACGCAATCGATCGGCTCTTGAAACGCCTACATCATACTGACCTTGGAACGAACCCCTGGCGATGCGGTCGAGCGATTGTACCTTCTCCCTGCGCCATTCGAAGTCGATGTGGGAGACGCGTGCGCTCATTGGTGGCTCGCATACGGTGGGCATACAGGGCACTTTGGCGTCAAGCACCAAGATACGCATCTGCATATTGCACTGGCGTGCTGCGGCCATCCTCCCGAGATTGAGAAACACAGGCTGAGTGGTTGGTTGGGAACGACAACTCGCGCACCTCCGAATATAGCACCCTCAGGTCCTTGATTGTATTGGCGAGGTGTACAAGCAGTCTGACTGCGTTCTTCGTTACGACCGAGGTATCCAGTGACTACCACTGGCAGGATAGCGCCAATGAGGGCATGTGATTTGCTGCACGGCATCTTCCAGAACATCCGGCTGTAAGGCGAAACGGTGGCCGCCTGATTTGGCAAGGATCCCATCATCGAGCCCGGCGATGTTCGAAGACTCGCGAACATTGAGCATTGGTGCGTGACCGATCAGAGCATTGTGCAGTCCTTGGACGTGAGCGCCGACACCAACGTCGATGCGTGATATGACCACTTGAGGTCAGAGTGTGATGCGGCCTTGCCATCTGCTGTTGAGATGGCGATCATCTGCACGCATCAGTCAGTGTGACCCGCAAAGGCATTCGGACCAAGTTTTAAAAATGTCGTGTAGAAATCAAGAGACACTGGAAACCTAATTCTCTGACTTTAAAGATCAACAAACCATTCGAGGTACCTATGACTGCTTGCTCGTTCGACCAGCTGGCATGTTCATGGGTCCTCCCGGGACGATCATCATCTTCGAGTGGCATGCCAGCACATGTTCGAATCGAACCCCGAGCTTAGTTGAAAAACACCCAGTGTCCAAAAGCGTTCGTCGGAAGCGTATCTCGTTCCATTAACATCTATTGTATAAGTACAGCGGCCAGCGTGCAGTTTCAAACATAGCCTACAGGCACCGATGTTAGCAAAGTCTCGGCCCAGCGTACGACTGTCAAGCTCACCCTTGCGACCACCAGTGAAGAACATCTTCACCACGAAAACCTGCAGAGCAGCCATAGCGATCATCAATCCGGTCTCGATCAAGTTGAGCTTGAATATCCGAGCTTCCGTGCTCCTGACAGTGCTAAAGTTCCTGTTCTCGCGTGTGCGGAAGTACTTTTGTTGTCTCGTCAATGTCGACACCTGGCCTGAGAGCTTCGTGATGCTCTCCTCCACACTGCCAACTTGTTCGGGGGGGGCGCCTGCCTTTTGCGGGAGTTGTGCGACGTCCTCATTCTCAACCTAGCAGTTGTCAGCCGATGTCCTGCCAGCTCGACCGTTCCAAACCCGCGTACTGTGACATCAAAGTCCACCACTTTGTCCGCAAAAGTCGACATCACGTTATCCAAGCAGAATCGGTACTCGCCAGCCTCCGTAGCTGTGAAGACAAAGTCGCCCTGACGCTCTTTCTCGCCGTCTAAGATGAGACGCTCCTTTCCGGGGATCTTGTCTGGACCGTGAACCGAGTAGTTGACTGCAAGCTGGCGTTAGTCCGGATCCATCACACAACACACTGTCCGGAGTTCCACGCACGATCGAAGTCACCGCCAGCTTGCACAGCGAAGTAGAACGAGACTTTGGTTCCTGGCTTCTCGACGTGCGCGTAGACGCATTCGTGCTTGTGCGCGGGTAATTTGTAGGTGAGCGACGTTGCGGAGGCGCAGGAGAACACCCCAAGCAGGGCGAGGACGGGTGAGAAGGAGCGCATGGTCGCGTCTTTTGAGGGTGCCGATCGAGGTCGAGAGGTATTGGGGGTAGGGTTTAGTCGTGGCGGCGGTGACAGCACATTGAAGAAGTTGAGACCTGCACGCGAGTAGCAATCTAGACACGATGCGCGAACAAGGGGAGGTTGATTCAGGGTCTACTAGCTTCAAGTGCCAAGACATCATGTTTGTACAATGACTTCAGGAGGTTTACGATCTCGGCATTATCGAACACGTTAGAACGAATTTCATGTAGGGTCAGAAGAAACAGTGCTGATTCCTCTTGCTTGTTTGTCGCCTTCTAGAACACCGTCAAGCCCATGTGACCCGAGTGCAGCCCGCGACACCGTCAGCTGTGAAGGCCACGCTCTCAGCTCACCCAGAGCCAACTCACTGCTATGCCCGGCCCGTTTAGGAGTAGAGTCTGCGTCGTTAATGCCGACGTTGTCCTATTTGGTCGTCATAGCCAGGATCCAGCGATCATGAAATGCATCCCACGCCGACCCGATTTCGTTTGAAATGCTTCCAGTAGCGGGCAGTACCTGTGCTTGCGCTGGAATTCGTAGGCATTAACGCATGGTCCATCGTGACAGCTTACAGATTCCCTGTCCGGCCAGCAATGGCTGCTTCCCCAAAGGGGAGGATTCAAGAGCCTGAGAGGAATTTGTGATATTGCTGGCCAACCTCGATCAGCCGTAGTGCGACGGTCCCGATACCGATCACTGTCCGCATAGATATTGTGGTATAGGAGGCCGCGTGCCTGCAATGAGAAGGACCGTGGAGGGCTTGCATGCCGGCGTTGTCACATCAATCGTTTTTGTCAATGGCTCGATCACTTCACGTCCTTGGGCAAGACTCCGCCACCAGTCGCTCCGGTACCAGCGGCCGCAGAACTTTTGGTTGCTACACTCCCTTTCCGCTTGAACACGCGGGAGAGCCAGTTGGTGACGGGCAGGACGGTCCACCTTGCGAACCACGGTGTAGCCGACACACTCAGCATGAGCCGGAGTGGTAGCAATGCCTTTGTGATTGCATACGCAGTAGCCAACTCCACTGCCCATCTTGTCACTTGCTCGCCTTTCCCATACCATCTATCTCCTTTCCCATCTTTGAACCATTTCTTTTTGCGTAGCCAGTTCCCAAACTTCTCCGTCCAAACAGCGACCCATTTCCACTCGCTGACGAACGGCGGCATCCATCCTGAGTAGTGGAATATCCCTGCCAGGCCAAATAGAGGCACTACGGCAGTCAGTTCGTGGAGAAGGAGAAAGGCCGTGATGTGGGATATTGGAGCATTGCGGAGGGGCTCAATGTAGCGCCGGAGGAATTTAGGAAGCCTAGACTCGATCCTTGTGACTTTGTTTGCTGCTGTCGCCGGCTGTGAAGGCGGAGCTTGTTGCGCGTAGAACCTGGAGCGCTGCGGTCTGACTCTTTGAAACAATGGCGCTCGAGCTGGCAATGCTCGCCGTAACAGTCCGTTCATAGCTGCAGGATGAATACCGCAGCAGTGCAGGTGATGTATGTATGTTTTTGGCACGTGCCAGGTTGTCGGGCTTTAGCGTGATGCTTTCCCCAGGGTGTCTCGAGCCTCAAAGCCAAGTCGTCAACCTTTAAAGGCAACAAGATAACAAAACCCCACCGAACGCCCACCGCTACCTAGACCACCGACTCTACCCTCTCGACCATCACATACAGCCAGGGCGCCTTTGTAACATCCTTGCGCCGACCGGAACCGCCCGCGAAGCGATTTACGACTGAGAAACAGCCCACAACTGCTGAGCACCTTTACCAACTGTTGAATACCGCCTGTCATGGCTCAAACAAATCCAAATGCGTATGTGTACCGCAGCAGTCATGCGCGAGGTATCGCTAACAACTCCGCAGGATCAACGTGAACGACCCAGGCCTCATCACACTCGTCAACAAGCTCCAGGATGTCTTCACTACGGTCGGCGTACGTGTTCGCAAACAAGGCAGAGGCTCCTAGATCGCACATTGACATCCCGCTGCACAGGTCCAAAACCCCATTGATTTGCCCCAAATTGCCGTCGTCGGCTCACAATCGAGTGGAAAGAGTTCGGTGCTGGAGAACATAGTGGGACGAGATTTGTACGATTACGAGAAAATGGTCATATCGCGACACTGGCTGACTGTTTTAGCCTACCACGAGGTACCGGAATCGTAACGAGGAGACCTCTCATTCTCCAACTCATCAATCGATCTCCTCCTGCGAAACCACAAGAGAATGGAGCAAATGGGGAGGAAACAACAGACAAAGAGTCAAACGCAGACGAGTGGGGAGAGTTCTTGCACATTCCAGGCCAGAAGTTCCACGACTTCAACAAGATCCGTGACGAGATTGTGAAAGAGACAGAAAGCAAGACCGGTCGGAATGGAGGAATTTCACCAGCGCCCATCAACTTGCGCATCTACTCGCCGAATGTCCTGACACTCACACTGGTCGATTTGCCTGGTCTGACCAAGGTCCCGGTGGGTGACCAGCCGAGGGATATTGAGAGGCAGATCAGGGAGATGGTTCTCAAACAGATCTCGAAACCCAACGCGATCATCTTGGCTGTCACAGCTGCCAACACTGATTTGGCCAACTCCGATGGACTGAAGCTCGCAAGAGAGGTCGACCCTGAAGGTCAGCGGACAATCGGTGTGCTCACAAAGGTGGATCTCATGGATGATGGTACCGACGTTGTTGATATTCTGGCCGGCCGCATCATTCCCCTCCGATTAGGCTACGTCCCGGTGGTAAACCGTGGCCAGCGTGATATCGAGAACAAGAAGGCGATTTCATACGCGCTGGAGAACGAGAAGAATTTCTTCGAGAACCACAAGGCGTACCGAAACAAGGCTTCTTACTGCGGAACACCGTACCTGGCGCGCAAGCTCAATCTCATCCTCATGATGCACATCAAGCAAACACTTCCCGACATCAAGGCGCGCATTTCCGGCTCTCTACAGAAATACTCGGACGAGCTCAAATCTTTGGGCGACAGCATCCTCGGGAACCCTGCCAACATCATCCTCAACATCATTACTGAATTCTCCAACGAGTACCGTATGGTTCTGGAAGGTCACAACGCCGAGCTATCTTCGATCGAGCTGTCGGGCGGTGCTCGTATCGCATTCGTTTACCATGAGCTGTACAGCAACGGTGTCAAAGCAGTGGACCCATTCGATCAAGTTAAGGACATTGACATCCGGACAATTCTCTACAACTCCTCTGGTTCTTCTCCAGCACTATTCGTGGGCACCACCGCTTTCGAACTCATCGTCAAGCAGCAGATCAAGCGTCTCGAAGAGCCATCTCTCAAGTGTGTGAGCCTCATCTACGACGAGCTGGTCCGGATATTGGGTCAGCTTATGAACAAGCCTCTCTATCGTCGATACCCTGGATTGAAGGAGAAGCTCCACGCTGTTGTGATTTCATTCTTCAAGAAAGCCATGGATCCCACTAATGCGCTCGTCAAGGACTTGGTCCAGATGGAGTCCTGCTACGTCAACACTGGCCATCCAGACTTTCTCAATGGCCACCGCGCCATGGCGATCGTCAATGAGAAGCACGCCGCCAGCAAACCGATTCAGGTCGATCCGAAGACAGGCAAGCCTTTGCCCGCCAGCATCCAACCGCCACGATCTTCAAGCCCTAGCATAGATCAGAATGGTGACGGCAATGGCTTCTTCGGATCGTTCTTCGCCAGCAAGAACAAGAAGAAGATGGCGGCCATGGAGCCACCGCCGCCGACACTCAAAGCCAGCGGTACGCTCAGTGAAAAGGAGACACAAGAAGTCGAGGTCATCAAGCTTTTGATCTCATCTTACTACAACATCGTTCGCCGGACGATGATCGACATGGTCCCCAAAGCTATCATGTTGAAGCTTGTCGAGTGAGTCTACCCTGCTAATCCGCATATGATCCGAAACTCAAAAGACTAACAACGTCATAGACACACCAAGGAAGAAATGCAACGCGAACTGCTCGAGCAGATGTACCGCACGCAAGAGCTCGATGACCTGCTCAAGGAGAGCGACTACACTGTGCGGAGAAGGAAGGAGTGTCAGCAAATGGTGGAAAGTCTCAGTCGTGCCAGCGAAATCGTCAGCCAAGTGCAGTAAGTTGATGTTCCCTGGGCGAGGAGGGAGTCGGGTGGAAGCATCAGGACAGATTGTCTGGTCAAAGATAGAGTGGCGAATGGAGTCGCTATGCTAGGCGGCAACTCTGCGCGTGTCGAGCAGGCTACGATATCCCTTGACGATGCTGTGGTCTGCATTGCACATTACGCATCACCTGCGACGTCAATGCGAGCTTGAGATTAGATAGCCAAAGAACCAAAACCTCACCATATCGCGAGGTGCTGCCATCATGCTACAGCACTTGAGCGCTACAAGTCCAAAGTTTGAAAGATGTTCAGTTGACATTCTATATTCCCATTCGTACATACACGAGCTCATCGCCCGCCATAAACACCAAAAAGACAAGCAATAATCAAGCCTCTACTCATCCATCACACTCGCAAACTTCTCGTTCATCCTCTGCAACAGCTCCTCGTACTTCTTGGTAACAGCCTCCTCACCATCAGTAGGAAGCTCAAACTTCATACTTCTCAGGTCATTCTGAATCTCCGATGTCGACTCCCTGACCTTGTTCCACGAGTGGCCCTGCGCAATCGCCTTCTGCGCCTCGTCGTGGAACGTCATCATAGCCTTCATCATGTACGCCGTCTTCCACAGCGGACAGAATTGATCATAGTCACTGTAGCCGTTCTGCTGGAGGAAGTCATCCTTGATGAGCGACGCCACGTCGAGGGTGATCTTGTCGCCGTCGCCAAGAGCGGACTTTCCGACTAGCTGCACGACTTGGTCGAGATCCTCGGATGTGGACAGCAGTTCGCGGATACGGTCGCGGTAGCGAGGGAATTCCGGGTTCGTTTTCTCGTAGTATGGCTGCAGAATGTTGGTGTACTTGGAGTAGGACTGAGAGGTGTTGATGGAAGGGAAATGCTTGCGCTGGGCGAGCTTCTTGTCCAACCCCCAGAAGACTTGCACGATTCCGAGCGTGGAGCTGGTGACGGGATCTGAGAAGTCTCCTCCTGGTGGAGACACGGCACCGACGATGGAGATACTGCCTTGACGGTCGGGAGAGCCGAGTGCGACGACTTTGCCGGCACGCTCGTAGAAGGAGGCCAGTTTGGCACCGAGGTAGGCCGGGAAACCTTGATCAGCAGGCATCTCTCCGAGACGACCTGAAATCTCACGAAGAGCTTCGGCCCAGCGGGAGGAGGAGTCTGCCATCATGGCCACGTTCTTGCCTTGGTCGCGGAAGTACTCGGAAATCGTAATTCCAGTGTAGATGGAAGCCTCACGGGCGGCCACGGGCATGTTGGAGGTGTTGGCGATGAGGCAAGTACGCTTCATGATGGGCTCTTTGCGGCCATCGAAGTCGATTGTGAGCTGTCGTGACAGTTAGTATTGGTTAGCTTCGTGAAGACGCGTAAGCACTTACCTCTGGGAAGTCCATCAAGACTTCAGCCATCTCGTTACCGCGCTCGCCTGGAAAATGTCAGCACCGATAGATAACTCGTAGTCGTGGTGTCGAAACTCACCGCATCCGACGTAGACGATCAAGTCACTGTTGGAGAACTTGGACACAGCTTGACTGATGACAGTCTTGCCGCATCCGAAAGCGCCGGGAATGCACACAGTCCCACCAAGCACAGAAGGGAAAAGAGCATCCAAGACACGCTGTCCGACAATGAAAGGATCACCAGAGCTGAGCTTGTCGGTCGATGGACGAGGAACACGGACGGGCCACTCGTGCATCATGGTGTACTCCGACTTCTTGCCCTCGAACTCCACCTCGAGCATCTTGGTGTCAACAGTGTACTCGCCCTTGTCCGCGATCCAGGTGATTGTACCTCTTGCGCGGGGTGGCAGCAGGATCTTGTGGTCACTCAGCAAGCTGTTCTCCTCCACCACACCGAAAACGTCACCACCCGTGATGTGGTCGCCCTTTTTGAATTTGTCGCTGGGTGTGAATTTCCACTTCTTCTCACGGTTGAGAGACGGAACATCGATACCACGAGGAATGTAGATGCTCTGAGAAACGTCGCTAATGGCGGCGAGTGGTCGCTGAATACCGTCGTAAATCGTCTCCATCAATCCAGGGCCGAGCTCCACGGACAATGGCTTTCCAGTGCGAGTGACCGGATCACCGACTGTCACACCAGCGGTCTCCTCGTAGACCTGGATGGTGGCCTTGTCGGCGTCGATACGAATGACCTCACCGACGAGGTTGTCGTATCCCACTTTGCACAACTCGTACATGGCACATCCGATCATGTTCTGGGCAACGATGACAGGTCCAGAGACCGAAAAGATGGAACCCTGGTTCTCATTGTTCTCGTTGCTCTTCGCTGTCTTCTTTTGCTCTTTCTTGGGCGCCATTCTGATAGGTTGTGGTGGGGTTGGTGATGGTTCTTCTCGCTCTTCGTGCGGTGGCTGATCGAGAGGCTCTGTGAAGGAGAAGGCTCGCGCTGGCAATGAGTTTCTCTCGAGCTCGGGACTGGGTGGAAGTGGGAGAGTGTACTCGGGAGTGGAGTCCGGCTCGTCGTCGTCGTCGAAGGGATCGGGGCGTAACCTGGAGGGCGAAGCTGCGGCGTAGGCGGAAACGAGCTGAATGAAGCTAGGGCGGGCTCTCAGCTGTGGTCTTGGTCGCAGGCCTAGCATACACCAAGATTGTTGTGAGAGTCAATGACGAGAGCTGTGGTTGTACAGCGTAAGGTACGAGACAGACTGATGAAGCTGTAGGATGTAGCTTCCCAGCCGAAGCGGGCTTGGCACCAAGGCATGATGTATAGAACTAAAGAGCTGCACATCGACGTTGGAGGGCGGACACCAGGACAAGCACGACTATCATCAAATAGGCATCACATTCATTCGATTCCATCAGTAGCGGACATATGGCGATGAGCGGACGATGCTGAGCCTAGGCATGTCCGTCATCTGCGAACCGCCGTCTGCCATGGCAGCAAGAACTCAGCAACAGCTTCATCAACAGCATCCACATTCATCACCAAGGAGAATGCAAAACTCTGGCACAAGGAGAGATGCAGCAGCGCGTCTAATGATATCCAAGAAGACATGCTGACTCTTGTCGGTCGTGCCTTCCTCAAACACCGCCCACGCACACGCACCTTCTCCAAGATATCACGAAAGACGAAACAACACATCTCTTCTCCAAACCCGAGCTCGCAAGCTCGGGTACTGATGAAAAGTGCAGGGTATCAAAAATTCCCCCAAACACGCCCCCGAAGGAGAATGACAAGAGACCGTCTCCGCGCGGTGCAATGCAGGACTTTCTCTTGGACACCCCGAATTCATGAGCTCAAGGTGTCTTGAGAAGGTCTGGGAGATGATTAGCAAAAGTCTGAGTAGAGGGAGGGTTTGGGGGAGGCATGCAAGTATAACAAAGGAAAAGAGGAGGAGAGGGAGGAAGCGGAAATTCGGTCGAGAGTAAGTCAACGACGACGGGAGCGGGATGAGGTAAGCTGCTAAGCGTGCTCATATATCGGGAGCCGTGATCAGCTGTACTTCGGCGGCGGCGGTGTAAGGGTGGGGGCCGAATGAGCTTCCAGGATAGACAGGGGCACCCGAATTGGGCAGGAACAGCCAGGAGAGGAAGGTGTGGTCTGTTCAGGCAGAGCGGGAAGACTGGGCAGGAGCCGTAGTCGAGGAAAGAGCATCATGTAGCAGGCAGGAGCGTGATTGACAGCTGAAGAAACTTGGAGGAGGCAGGAGCCACTGGCGGATGGCACAAGAAGTGGCAACGTCAAGTAAGATGTCGTACTTGGAGAACAAGCACGACAACGAATATGCTGAACACGGCATTGCGGGTATCTCATCCATCACCATTCGTATAAAGTACAAGCGCTCCGCAATCACTATCTGTCCCCGAACTCCATTCCGACATGCATGTCCCGTTCGCATATTCACTCTGAATCCCACCGAACCAGCTTCATGATAGTTTCGCCGTCTTCATGTTCCATCCTCGGACTGTTCCGCGGTCTTGCCACTTTCCAAAACAACCACGACAGCATCTCCCCCCTTCAACTTGGAGAGCGCGATCGTGAGGGCGGCACACTTTCCAGCCCTTCCTGTGCTTGCTGTTCTGTCCCTTTCATAAACATCATCTCAACACCGTGCTTTCCTCACCTCCACAAATCATGCTTACTGCCCTTCCTCCTATGCCCGCCTGTGACCTCCGCCATACTCGGCGGCGGCCTCAGCATACTCGCAAGGGCGCTGCCGCCACCACCCGACCCGGCACTGCCCTGGCTGCCCCAGCGGGAGTGCCCGTCCGGCGTCGACGGCCGCGGCGCCTCCTCCTGCGGCACAGCCAAGAACCCACCAAATCCATTCCCCACAATCACACTCTTCCGTGCCTCGCCTCCGAACCCTCCCTGAGCCCATTGCGGACCAAGTCCACGACCTGCACTGTATGCGCTTAGCGGTCTCCCACCCGAAATCATGCTGCCGCGCTTGTCGCCAGATACTTGTGGCGCAATCGCTGTGAAGACCCATTCCAGCTCATCGATGCCTTTGGAGAAGACCTCGAGCGTCTGGTTGAAGCCGTTAGGTTGTTGCCCACGGCTGGGAGAGCCGTTGCCGAAAGGTGCGGCGAAGGGCGGGAGGATGAGATGCTCGGGGAAATTTTGATCCCGAACGTAGAGAGTTGTAAGAGCTGGGAGGGCGTTCGCGTGGAGGGATGATGCAAGGTACGCGTAGTATGATTCTGCGGGCTTTTGCAGACCGTGAAGTTCTTCGCTGCCGGAGATTTCGAAGTGAAGCGTCTTGAGGGAGATCGACTGGAGAGGGGGCATTTGCTGGCTGGAGAGTGAGAGCGATTTCGCAACAACCTCGATGATAGCGAGATGTTGTAGAGAACTTGCAGCCCACAGCACGGATGCAAGATCTTGCGCCGTGACGCCAGTGGCTTCGAGAGTGAGGGAGAAGAGCATCTCGCGGACGTGCGTTGGTTGCAGCCATGTAGTTAGGCCTTGAGCGGTGAGGTTGGGGAGGTTCCTCAACTTGAGGATCTGAAGAGGTGGGAAATCCGGCAATTGGCTCGACGGTTGGAAGATGTTATCATCCACCCAGCTCATGTCCGAGAGAGAGAGCTCATGTAGAGTCGGCAGACTCGCGAGAACTATTCGCATGGTGGCCGGCTCCACCGCAAGATTGCTCAGGTCGAGAATCTCAATCGCCTGCCAATGACGATGCGCTAGCAACTCCAACATCTCCTCCGAACCGCTCTTGTAGCTCATCTTTCTGAGATCCGGACAACGCGCTTGCAACTCTTGCCGCAGCGCCAGACAGCTGGGATCACCCGCGTAGAAGCCATCCGGAAGATCCACATATCTCAAGTTCGGCATCACCGACACAGTCCGCGCAAGTTCGCCCTTGGCCGTCTCTCTTGTCATATACGGAATCTTGAGGAACAGCGTCTGCAGTGCAAGATTTGGCTGCTCCCTCACCGTCCGACACAGCAGAGACAATCGAATGTTTGGAATATCCACCGGCTCCGGCGCCGACTTCCCACGGAAGTGTTTCGCCGCTTTCCTACGCTTGTCCGCCAATATCTCTTCCAGCTCGCAGTAATGCACGGCATCTATCCTCACGCTCGTGTACAGCTGCTGCTGCGCGACGGCATACCACTTTCGGCAAACGCGCGCGCACGCAGAGGCATCACGCAGATCGCAGAGCATGCAGCCATCGCCAATCTGGGAAGACTCGCATGGCTCGTATGTGTAGTCTTGCGTGTGCGGACACACGTAGGAGAAGATGTTGTCGAGGACTTTGTCCGGTAGTCGTGCAGTGAAGTCGCGGCCGAAGCGGGCATAGTTTGGTGATCGGTGAGGACTGTTTGGAGGGCTCTTCTCGCCCTTCAGACGCGACTTTGAGCGGAAGTGTTTGAGGAAGCCCATCGTGTGGGTGTGTGTGGTGGAGGATGTTAGGTGGACGTGATCGTGATGGTGGGGCAGAAACGCGCGAAGAACAGAGCGACTGTGAAAGATTGTACGATCAGCGGAGGACGAGCTGAAACATGGCGCTGTCGTGTTCGTGAGACGCAGTTTGGATTGTCTCCAGGCAAACAGCAGGCTGGTCGGACAAACAATCGATATGCAGAAGGTCGGAGTCAGCAGTCGAGTCTTGAGAGAGATGTACATAGCCAACCCCTTGCGATCTTTCGCCAGGGTCCCCTTGGGGCGGGGTCCACGCTAGAGCATAGAGGCGTTCCTCTCCCGTTTGTTTCATCGTCCGTCGAGCTTCTTTCGTGTCGTTCTTTGTCTCAGATGAATGACCGCATCGAGTTGGCAATGGGAAGCGCTTTGGTAGTGACATGGAATTCTATCGATGGCTTGCGATGGGAGCCCACATGTCGCATCGCGAACCTTTGTTTGACCTCCGGGACATTGACTGAGACTGAGACAACCGACGGATGAACAAGGGCAACCCAGCGATGCTAATTTACAACCACATCAATTGATTGTTCAGACAGCCCGGCACCGCATCACGGGTCTTCTCGGTCGTGCGCTTGGCAGTGACAGGTGTAAATCATCGATCACGGCGAGTCTCGCCAGCCTGCAGCGGTGAGGTTAGGATATCATGTTTATATCAAAACCGTGCGCCTTTCACATGCCAATACTCTGTGTGATTACGTTTCAGGAAGGTAAGACTTGGGCTTGGAAAGTGCTATATACGGGCGACAATACTTGGCGAAGCAGCGGCACTTAAGCAGAGCATAGTCCCAACCAAGTCTACATGTTTCGGCTACGATGAGGCCAAAAGTCGAATTCCACACTCTGCTTCCACATCGCCCCAAGCCAGATCAGCTCCACCCGCCATTGCCCTCCTCCATCTCCTGCCAAAGCAGCTCACTTTGCGACGGCGCCGGCAGTTTTCCGTGATGAGGCATCGTCGAATGACGAGAATCTTGACTTCGAGACGCAGCAGATCCAATCCTCTGACTTACCTCCTGACTCCCAATCGTACGAACAGTAGGCTCCGAACCACCACTCCTACTCCTCGAGCTTGCGGACTCCTCCGAGTGTGAGTGGTCAACTTCGACCCACGACCGAGCCTCAGAGCCACTGCTTCGACTCCCCTCCAGACTTTCAATCGTACGAACTGTTGGCTCTGAGCCCCCGCGCCTACTCCTCGAACTGGATGACTCCTCCACCTCCTCCGGCGGAGGATCAATCTCAACCCACGACTGCGCCTCCCAGCCAGGAAAGTGATATCGTTCATCCTGCTGCCTGGCGTGCCATGTCTGGCTGCTCTCGGTAAAGGAGAAGTTGCGATGCTTTCGCAGTCCGTTCTCTTGTATAGCTTGCCATTCTTCGTAGGTCATCGTGGCGCCTTGTGGGTCTGCCTGGCTGGGAAGGATGATCAACGGTGCGGGGGGCGAGCGGAGATCAGTTGGCGAGCGACTTAGTGGGTGAGGTGAGATCCAGCCTTTGCCGGCGAAGACGGTTGGTCGGTTGCGACGTTGTCGATCTTCGGGATGCCTCTCAGAGATGCTCTCTTGCGGTGCGCTGACGACGCCTTCATGGCCATCAGGTGTACTGACAACGCCGTAGATCGGTACGCCGACGAATGACCTTCCGAAGGAAGTCATGGATGAGTGCTTGGATTCTCGAGGAGAAGCATGTCTTCGCCGGCTCGTGTAAAGGTCCGACGCGGCCGATGTTCGGTCTCGCTCGTAAGACCTGTCCACGTCATGCGCAGAGTCGTGTGAGCGGTGCGAGGTAGGTCTCGAAGCAGGGCGATCAGATGTATGTGAGCGTGAGGATTCGTGTGAAGATCTCGGCTGCAAATCAGCAGCAGGAGACTTCGACCTAGTCGACTTGTGGTGGTTCACTTCATGCCAGCTATCGTCTTCTTGCTCCTTCCTGCCCGAGTGATGAGAGGAGTGCTTTGAACGCCGGCGGGAAGAGTGTGGCGACTGATGAGGAGATGCATGTTGCTTCTCGCTTATTTGCTCCGACTGGACAATATTCTCCACTATAGTCCGCTCCAGGTAGGCGTTCTCGAGGCTCTCAGTTGTGCGCCAACGTTGCGAAGAATGGTGAGAGGAGCGAGGAGACCTATCAGAAGTCTTCGCCGAGCCCGCAGACTCTGCTCTTGGCCCCGTCGCGCCATCCTTAACCTGCTCCTCTGCAATATCGTGTGAGCGGCGCAAAGAGTGGTGAGATCCGTGAGCTCTCCTGCGGGACGACGACTCCGAGCCCCTCAACTCAGGCTGCAGCGCTGTATCATCGTCCCGGCGACTTGACTTTCGAGACCGAGGTGAAGAATGTCGCGATGTGCGACCCTCTCTGCTCAAAGAAGCTGCCAGAGGCTCGAGGCCAAGACTCGGGTTTTCGTGAGACCCATCGTGTTTCGAACAGCGGGAAGAACGATGAGACGTTCGTTCCTCCTTCTCCGAAGACCGTTTTGACATGTTCGACTCCGCCTTTGACCGCGAAACGCTGCTGTGCTCCTCTTGATGAACACTCTTCCGAAGCTCCGCGGGGACGTGGCTTGGAGCGCGCTCCCGTGCTGAAGACCTCGATTTCGACTTTTGTTTTCTGTCTTCACCCGACCGAACCTCGATCCATCCGTCTTCAGACTTGGCTTCTTCATGGCTTTCAATGTTCGTAGGAGTGTGCGACCTTACGCTTTTCGATGCTTGTCTCGAGGCAGTACTGTCTTTATCTGAGGCTTGCGAGGCCTTCCCACTTGCTGGTAACGCTGGTCGATCATCGGAGTGACTACTGAGGATGTTCGTTGAATGATGTGATACCTCTGATTCGACCTTGGCTTGCATCTCTGCACGGCTTGGAGCAGATCGTTCTTTCTTACTGTCACCAGTCGAATGCCATGCCTCGGATTGTGGCTGTTTGTCTCCGGCGAATGCATCTGCGTGATCTCGCCAATGTGTCGACGCTTCTTTGCGTGACGATCGGCTCGCACTTGTGTCAGACTTTCGTTCGTCCCAGTCACGTAGCGACAGCGTAGGAGCGACCTCTGATTTTTTCTGGCTTCCTGAAGTGTTGTCTATCGGTGGAACGTTGGACTCTCCAAGCTCGATCCATGATCGCGTCTCCACGTCTGCGTGTTCGGAGGATGCTTTCTGCTTCGTGTCCTTTCCCTGCTTGTTTCCTTTCTTCTTGGTCTTCGGTGCAGCATCTTCCGGCGCTGAAACTGATTTCAGCTGAGGCTCATCTTGCTCGAGGTCCACCTTTGCCTTCTTGGCGGCTCTCTTCGCAGCCTTCTTCGACACTTTCGCTTCCGCAGGCGCTTGCGCTGGAGTGACAGAGGCCGTCTTCTTATCTTGCTCGGTGACTGCGGGCTCTTGTACTGTCTCCGGCGCTGTTTCGAAGTCTGACTTCGATACTGCTTTAGACTCTGCTGCTGCCATTCTTCCGAGTATCGTTTTGCCTTGCGCGACCAAGTCTGGTGGCAGATAGAAGCCCTTCGTCTCCGAATATCCCGTCTCAGCTTCGACTCGACCGTTGTCTTCACCGTGACGAGCTTCAGCCTTGGGCTTAGTGACCTCGACCTTCGCGGCGGCGCGCATTCGTTCTTCGACGGTCGCTCTGAACAGCTTCTGTAGGAGTGCGCCATCCAGGGTCTTGACATGGCTGAGATGTGCATCGCGCCTGCTCGCCGACTGATCGAGGAAGTGAGCGTCTTCCCTGGGAGACCTATGCGAGAGCTCGCGCGGTGGCCACATGTCCTCTGGTGGTCGATCGTCAATTGCAGAGGCAATGGCACTGCGGACGTCCCAACCTGCCCGGAGCATGGTCAGTTTCGGTTGCAAGGCGGTGTTTGCTTTGTGAGTGGAGAAAAAGTCGACCTCGAGCGGCCAACATGCGCAGTGTACTGACGTACCCAGGTCAAGATTGTTTGCGACGTCGCCTGCGTGCTGCTTGAAGGATGATTCAAAGTGGTCATTCTCGAGAGTGAGGTCAGAACTTCACGTGCAAATTCTCGTGCAGCTCTTCGGACCGCAAGGCAGTGAAGCTTGCAAAAAGGAACAAACGCCTAGATTGGTACCGGGCCATACCTTACATCGAAAGACGTGCAGTGAAAATGAACTTACGAGCGTAAATCATCAATCATTCATTGCCGTCGACGCAGCCCTTTCAGGCTACAACTTCGCCTTTTCGCGCTGCTTCTCCTTCTCCCATTGCTTCTTGATCCACCAGCTCCTCACATATGACCACCCGCCGCTCAAGACTGCCAGAGGTGGGCAGAGCAACAGCATCCACGCCCACCACTGTGGACTCCCTGTCCTGACCTGTGACATGACCTGATCAATCTGGCGCTTCAGATCTTCTTCCCCACCGTCATTCCACACCACTACTCCAGCCTTGTCGCCTCGGCGTAGACATCGCTCTGCTTTATCCCTCACATCCCACTGTGCCGCGACGCGGTTCTTCGCGTCCTCTTCCGTCAAGTGCTCGTCTCTTGCTCGTAGTCTCTCCATCTGCACCTTCGGATCTTTCACAGCGACAACCAGTATCGTGCCACAGAGAGGTTCCCAGCCTGACTCGAATAGCAGCGGTACGTCTAAGACCACCGCCCAGCTTCCGCGCAGGTAGGCGAACAACATCTGCTTGTACATTTCTCCTCTTATTGCGGGATGTACGATCCCGTTTAACGCCTTCCTGTCCTCATCTCTGCCCTCGCCAAACACTCTGCGGCCGAGCGCAGGTCGGTTGAGTGGCCTGCCTTTGCCACTGTGCCCCTTCTCGCCGCCATTTTCAGGTGTCGCAGGTACCAATAGGTCTGGTGTGGATGGTCCGAATGTGTCTAGGATCTTCTGGTAGCCGGACGTGCCTGGCTCGACCACTTGACGTGCGACTTTGTCTGCATCGACGATTGGCAGGTTGTACGGTGGTGACGAGAGGATATTCGAGACGGTCGATTTGCCCGTAGCTATGCTACCTGTGAGGCCGAGGAGGAGCATCGTTGTTGAGTGATCTGTGATGTCAAAGGGAATAAGTCGACCGATGAGCTTCGGGTGATGCGATGCAGCTTGAAGCTCTCAAGATCCTCGGCTTGAGAGACCGCCCACTTGATCGAGCAGCTTTACATTGAACAAAATCATACTACAATGTGGAAACACGGGATTGATAGCCATTCGGCCACACATACTTCGAATTGATATACACATCGAGTCAGATGAAAGAAGAGCTCTCCAGACAGCATCGAACCGGAACCCTTGCCTTTAACTGCAACGGTGCCTTGAACCAGTCGTCATTCATGATAGGTGAAACAAGCCACGGCGACCGAGATACCTCATTCAACGCTGCAGAGGGTCGATGACAAGAGCTTCACCATGCCATTCGGATTTGAATCAAGTGACTGGAGCTCCGCTTTGACGTTCAGCATCAGCATTTGCCTCAGCTCTGACAACCACTTTTCGTCGAGTTTGCCAGCAGAAGAGTGTTGCTGCTCCAGCATTGCCCTCGCCTTCCTCCTATCTCTACTCGTGAGTTTGAGTACGCCTTGTGAACCGCGCTCGTCGTGTGGTAAATGAGAGCTCTTCAGACCTAGCCATTGTAGCTGCGGCACATTGTGGCCATCACTTTCATGCGCCAGAGCTTTCGAACCATGCTTATAAGTGGACAGGATCGCCACACCGTCCGGATCGAAGTCAGCAAGTCCAAACACCGGTGGAGAAGCAAACCCGTTCTTGGTAGAAGGGTGACTGAGGAAGCGCAATAGAGCACGGCTGGCGAGATCGGGATATCCTTTGCCTGTGAGTATGATACCCTCTGAAGACGTTTTCGCCCAGAATGTTGAAGCAGCGATCGATCTGAAGGTAGCTTCTTTCTCGATGACCAGGATCCACTTCACCGCGGTCATGTTGACTGAAAGAACTTCTTTCAAGTTTGGAACCAGCAGGCCTTCCCGGTCTGCCGAGCAATTGACAGTAGAACCATCGCGCCGACAGAACGTTACTGCGCCGGCTACCAGGCCTTTCGCAACCGCAGTCACATTGAGAGCAGTTCGTGTGATGTTGAATGTATGAGCAATGTCGTCAACGTAACGATCCACGATGGGCTGACTGCCGAAGAGCGCCGGATCCTGGTAAAAGATGTCTCTGTGATGTGTGAGCATCGTACTGATGGGGCGAATGAATATATGTCTCTTCACCTTTTAGATAGAACAACATCCCTATGAAGTGCTTCATGCATGAGCTCGAGGATACGGATGACAACAGCTACAGTGAGGTTAGTAGCAGCTCACCTTGCATATGCCGATGCCATCACTACCAAATCTCCATGCTTCTTCTGCAGTTTTTCCTGGAAAGGAGACTTGTTTGGTACGGCCATTCACTTGGCCATCCTCGCTGACGTTGAGTGACCGCTTGCGTGAGGTTCTGGACTTCAAAGTGATGCTGATCTCGTTTCTGTCGTTCAACAAGGCGTCCGTCACCTGCTCAAAGACTTCTTCGATCTTGTCTATCACGAGACCACTGGTCAAGTCAGAAAGCAGCCCAGGGATATTGCGGTGAGATGTACTTGGGATGGTCGTCGGCATTGATAGGTGGTCGCGAAGTCGTCCCACGATCAACGACATCGACAGGTGTAGTTCTATCGGGCTGGATCCATTCGCAGCTGAGGTCAGCCGTTGCAAAGGCCAATGACTCTTGAGAGGAGTCTTGGAGCAATTCTGTCTCGCCGAAGAGATCTTCAAATTCATCGTCGGCCATGCTCGATCACTGGTGATGGACAGTGCGAGTTGATGGAGTGAGGAGAAGATAAGACGACCCTCGAGAAGTTGATACAGATGATCGCTACGCGTAGAACTCAGCACGACGCGTGAACAGCTCTACGCGCTTGCCCCGTCGCCGCCTCCACCACCTCCGAGATTGCTTAGATGGCGATACATTAAACACATTCACGCTCCCAGGCTTGCCCGACACAAATGGACGACGTGATCTCCTCTCCGCCAGCGCCCAGCGTCCTGAAGCGTGCTGCGCCTGAGCACGACGCCGACGATTACCCCGACACGAAGCCGCTCAACCTCAAAGGCTCACAATTCGTCATGCCAACACCTCCAGACACGGACGGTTCAAGCAATGCAAGTCCCGAAATGAGCATCAGCAACGATGACCAGGAACGTGGGGTCTCGCCAGCCCCCAGCAGTGCCTTGAGCAGTGTCGTTGAGGTCCAAGCCACCGATGCAAACTCGACTGGCGGACCTTCCACCACCAGCAACCGAGGCATCGGACCTCCTCCCGCCAAGAAGAAGAAGGGACTGACACCCGCCGAGAAGTTGGAGCAGGCTCAATTGAAGGAGGCCAAGGCACGCGAGAAGGCGGAGAAGCAGGCACAGAAGGAAGAGGAGAAGGCGCGAAAAGACGAGGAGAAGCGTGTCAAGGATGAGGAGAGGCGCAAGGTAGCCGAAGAGAAAGAAGCGAAGAAGCGTGAGAAAGAACTCGAGGTACAACGCAAAGCGCAGGAGAAGCTCAACAAGGAGCGCAAGCAGATGAGGCTCGGTGCGTTCTTTCAAGCTCCGCCTACTCCGGCGAAGGCAGATGATGGCGATGAGATTCAAGCAGGCAGAACTAGGAGGAAGTCCTTGTCTCTCGAGCCGTACGATGCCGCTGCGGAGAGAATCCTTGCGGCGTCTCCGATGAAAGGCACCCCTCCGCCTGCCTCTGCGAAGAAACCACTGGACACTACGCCGGCCATTTCAGACTACCACAAAATCTTTCTGCCCTTCGTGTTGCCGACATACAGCGCGCTTCCGCCAACGGTTCAGACGTCCGATGACGCACAAGAGCGCTTCGACTACGAGTTAAACGATCCATCTCTGAAGGAGAAGTACGACTTGGGGATCGAAGGAAGCTATGCTGGTCTGAACGAGTACTTTGCCGATGAGCGTTCTTGCACACGTGGACTTCCCGTGACAAGCGTCAGGGAGCTTGCTGAGGCCATCGAAGGAACATCCAAAGCGCCCATCGACTTGACTGAGAATGGTCATGGAGTGACTGCATTCGAGGCTCTCAGAAGGATCCCAATTCGACATTTGCAGTTTCACGAGGATGTGCGCCCTGCATACTGCGGCACCTACACGAAGATCAAGTCGCCACGAACAACGACGAAAATGCGGCGCAACCCCTTCACCCGTGCCCGCAAGGACACAAACTACGATTACGATTCTGAAGTTGAGTGGGAGGAGCCCGAGGAAGGCGATGAAGAAGTGCTTTCCGAAGAGGAAGATGAGGCCGACAGTCAAGTCGATGCTGATGAGAACGATGGCTTTCTTGATGACGAGAACGACACTGGCAAGGTCAAGCGCAAGATCACCACCGGCGAATTGATTCCGGAGACGACGGGATTGTGCTGGGAGAGCAAGGCTAACCGGATCTGTGTGGTGGAGAGCATTGCGACGGACCAGCAGCCATCCGCAATGTCGGGCATGAGGATGGGCGTGTTGATTGCCGGACTCACAGGCGCGACAATCGATCCATTCTCCACGGCGTACTGGCAGGAGGCTCCTCCAGAGACCGTCGGACCCACTCTGATGGCTCCGCCGAGAGCTCCACTTCAGCCACGCCTCAACCTTGGATGCAATGCGGTGGCGCCGGAGCATAGTCTCATTGGCGCTGCAGAAGGCCAGAAAGGACCCATCACCAGTGTTGCAGCCAGCCAGGGCGCTAAGCGCGGCCCTAAGCCAGCTCCGAAGACGCTGAACAAGGAGGATCTTGAGGAGTTCAAGGAAGCTGTGGTGGACAGTCCTCTTGGGAAGCTCGAGCTGCAGAAGGGTCTCAAAACCAGGTATGTTATGTGGATCGATGAGGACGATCATCATGCTAATTGGATTGACAGATTCCCCAAACTCACGCACGACGCGATCAAGGAGACACTGGGCACGCTCTTCGCCCAACGCGGCTTGGGCAAAGCTGACAAGAAATGGGTCTTTGTGGGCAACTCTTGAAGGAATGCCAAGGAAGCAGAAACAGGAAAAGGAAGAAGAAGCACTCATTCGCGACCGACCACCCCCATACACACACCATCCGCACTACCGCAGTATCAGCATGGCCAGCAGATACACCAAGCGGACATGACCACGGACCTGGACGACTTTGTTCGAAGCAATGTTGCAGCAGCTCTACAATACGTGCTACATGTAGGATCAGCATCGATACGTGTCAAATTGAAGCGGCGGGCGTAAAATGTGAAAGGCCAAGATGCGAGTATGGTAGCATGGCTAATGGCGGCAACCATGAGGACTTTGAAAGAGCAATCGATGTTCAGGAATGGATCAGGAAACAGTTTCGAAATTTCGAAACACGATTCGATGAACAAATTCGACTGATCTCGTGCACTGTTGTGCTGCGATTCTTCAATGTCTGCATGCATTTCGGCGTGATGCGCAAGGCGTTCGATGCCTATCGCCCTCGAGCGACTGCATCCAACTACCGGCCGTGGGTATCTCATCGTACAAGCTCTTTCCCCGCTCGTCTCAGCCAACACTCCTTGGTCTTTTCGCTTTCCCACTCAAGACGTCAAGAACGCCATTTTCTTCTTCCGCTTCTTCTCCGCCCGCTGCTTGTTGAACGCCTGGACCTCTTCCTTCGTGAGCTTCTTATCCTTGCGCTCAGCCTTGAGAGAGCGACCTGCATTCAAACCCGCAGCAGCATCAACATCAAAGAAAGCGTTCAGCTGGCGTCTGCTCTTCGCTGCATCGCTGTGGTGTTCTGGTCCGGGCGCCGCTCCTTGTGCGGCACCAGTGAAACGGTTCAGCTGCATCGTGGCAGTGTATTCGCCCGCAGCTGGGATTGGTGCGGGATGTCGGGCGGCTTCCTCTTTGGCCCACTTCTCCTTGTGCCAATTTGCGTAGTCTGCATTTGGGTCGTAGTCACCATGAATGGCGGGATTGTAGCCACGGTACTCCGTGTCGGCACTCGTCTTGGGCGCAGCTTCCTTAAAGATCTCGCCGTCCTCGAGCTCGTTGGCCGGATTGCCACCGGGCTGGTTCTCAGGGTCCGCTTCGTCTGTTTGTGAGAGGCTTGACTCTGCTCCTGCAGCTTCTGCTAGAATGATCAGATCTCCGTTGGATTCAGCCTTCGATACAACAGAACGCACGCTTGCCTTTCGGCTGCTGAAGACCTTTCTCCGCGTCGATGTCTCCGAGCTCGACATCCCACATCCAATATGGCTCTTGCGGTTCCTCCCACTGGGGATCTGTGCCAGCTGGAAGTTTGACGTAATATGGCGCTTGACTTGCGGCTGTTGTGGCATCGACTGGTATCTTCACCCAAAGGTACTTCTTTCGGAGCTCTGTCTTTCATTGAAGTTAGCACTTAGAGATGACCGAAACGACCTGATGCAGCGAATGAAGGCATTGTGGCGGCGGCGGCGGCGGCTCCAGAGGCATGGAGCAAATAGCGGAGGCATCCAGTAGTTGTCGCTCCCAGGATCTGATGTCGCGAACAGGAAAGTTCTTTGCGCTGCTCGTGGCAAGTCGAAGGCGGACTGTGCTGCCATGGCTTGATGGCGTAAGTTCGTATTTCCAGTAGTCTTGTCGAACAGAGCGCATCGGAAATGCGAAATGAGTGTGCAGAAGTATAGTTGTGTCTTGGAAAAGTGGTTGACTGCAGTCTTTGCGTGAAATGAAAACAACGAGAGTCTGAGCTCTGCGCTACAGACTGCGATACCAACTCACCACATCTTCGACTTGTTCTTGATCCTACGTGCTGATAATTAGTACCGTGAAGGAGACATATTGGTGCAAGCTCCGGAAATGTAAGGCAAAGCGTATCGCGGTGTCGGGCTTCCGACTAAAGATGATGCTGTCACCAACGCAGAAGACTTACTTGCGTATCGGCGCCCCGAGATGCTTCTTTCTCAGCTTCGTCTGCCATTGTTGTAATGGTGATGATGCAAATGCTAGAGTGATGGGATGGAAGGGATGCGGGAAGAAGAAGTGTGGTTGAGGTTGCAAGCCCAGCGTGTCAAGAAGTCGTGGGAAAGTTCCGACTTTTCCAAAAGTCTCGAACAAGGAGTAAACATCCATCACGAACAACACGCTGCAAAAAGCACTACCTCAACGGAACAAAGGCGAACCGGCGTACAGCACAAGTACCTGTGTCTTGGGCGCCTCACTGAACCGCAAAATGTCTCAAAATGTAGCAGCATTCCTGTCCACGACCTGAGTCATGAAACTCATGTAGGTACCCGTGGACGACTACAACGTATAGCTGCACGGCCCCTACTCCTCAACCAACATTCACTTCTCCAGCATGGCGCAGCCTGTACTCGTGCGAGCCTACTCAGGCCGTGTGAGCTCCAGAGATCACAGTCCGAGAACCAGAAGCCAGGCACTACCTCCGATCTCAGCCTACGCTTTCGCCGATATCCTACGAGCAGCAGACAGCGCCGAATTCCAGATGGCAATTGATGGCATCGCAGAGATATGCGCGAAGAACCGTATGAGTCTCGCAGATGAGTATGCGTCACACCTGCCACCTTTGGGAGAGATCACAGCTTCGACGACGACGACGACGACGACGACTACGACGACTTCGCGGTCGCATATGCCACGCTCGGGAATGCGACGGCCGTTGACCAGTGTGCCGGAGGGAAGTTCGGAGAGTAGTGAGGGCAGTAGAAAGAGCAAGAAGAAGAGAGGGAGTATCTTTGGGTTTTGGAAGCAGGAGGCTCAAGCGAGTGCGCCCGTGAGGTGCGTCAAGATTGGAATGATGGGCAGGACGATCAGTGTCGGGAGCACGACTGCTCTTGCTGCTGATGCTTGGATACGGCCGAATGACAAGACGATCTCTACGGACAGCACGAATGTGGCTATAGCTCCGGCACGGTCTGCGGTCATGTCATCAAGGTCCAGTGCCGCAGCGATCAGTCTACAACGGTTGCTCGGAAATACGCAAGCTGTACAAAATGGATGAATAGTGTACATTTCGGGTGTGCAGTTCAAATACCTCCAACAGAACGCACAGTCGGAGCCTCAACGTTTGGACGGCCAGTATCGGGAGCAATTCTCCTTACCATCGACATGGTTCAGTGCGGAGCCATTGCATCCACCATCCAAGGACCTCCAGCGCGGTGTCGCTCGATCGCATGGTACATGGCATAAAGCTCGTAGGGCCCATCGACCTCATCAAGCATCGCATCGACCGTCCTTCTCTCGCCGTGCATCAGACTCATCAACAAGAACTTTGCTCCCTGATACCTATCCTGCTCGGGCAAAGTCATGGCCTCGATTTTCTCGAAGCTCTCGGAATCCGGTGCGCCGTTGACAGTGAAGTGAACGACGCATTTGTAGCACCTGTCGAACTTGACCTTCCGGATTCTGGCCATGATATCCACCATTAAGAGAAAGCCCTTGAAGAAGTCATCTCCGTCATCGTTGGCGGCGGTCCCATCGTCGGTGTTGCCCGAAGATGCAGGTTTCCGTGTGATTGACGGCATTTCCACACGCAGCTCGAGCCTTCGAATGGAGTTGATTCGTGGACCAGCTTTACGCTTCAGCCAGCCACAGATCTTAGGACGTACTTCTTCTTCGTGGACGTAGGCGAAGAAATCGTTGATGGCATAGAACATCAGCTCGGCTTCGGCGCGGATTTGCTTGCAGGTCAGGAGGAGCGCATGTTCTCTGCGAATTTCGAGTGCGTCTTCCTTGGTGAGCGTATACTCGTAGATCGCGTTCCGCAGCTCTGCGGGGAGTGAACCGAGGCGAGAGTTGTCCATCGTCGGGTGTGTTGGCGCCGGAGCAGATGGTGTTCTTTGGGTTGAGGTCAGGGAAGGAATGAGGAAGCTTAGGTCGATTTGACAGAATCGGAGGAGGGGGGTAGGAATAAGTCTCAGACGCGCCGAGGGCTTGATGCTGGCTGTGTCTCACTGTTTCATACTGTCGTTTCTTTCACGCGCAAGTGTGGTTTGATGTGGGAACTGGAAGACGAAGCACAGCCCCCAAGTTGCAGCGCGAGGGAATGGACCTTCTCTCGGAGACGTCATCGTTCCTATGGGGTACCAGGTAATAGGACAACGCACAATACGGTACACTTGGAATATGACGAAGTTCGAGGACTCACTGTCCAACATCTTATTCTACAACGCCTTCTCAAAGCATTGCTCAGCACTCTCGCTGGCATGTGGTGTCAATCGTCGCTTTGTAGGGGTAGTGCGGGGAGAGATCAATACACAAATCGGGCCCGAATGTGTGTCGTCGGCATGGAGTGGAGTTCCTGTCGGCAGATGATGGTCCCAGATGATATACCTCTATCTGATCAGATCGTCAAGCGCAACGTGGGAATCAGGGTTATCTCAATTGCAACGGAGTCTATTTGGACTTCACTTCATACCCATTGCAAGGCGTCGAGTGCAACATGATCGAGTGCAACATGGATGTGCGGGACTGGCTCCGGTAGGGCTCTTCGGAAAAGCACTCCGACGAGCCGTTGGGCCGTCGCTTCTTTTCCACTTCACCACACCCGACACCACACAGATGATGCGATTGCACGTCTCCACCCACGAAGAATACCTTCGGACCGATGCCGTATTGGTGTGCAGTCTCCCAGACGTAGATCCACGTTGAGCGCGGGTCATAACGAGCCGGCAGGTGTAGCATCATGCCACGAAGAAGTCCTCCTCAGGAGAGATGGTCTTCATCGTTGTGGAAGGCCTGACGACAGTGGTCTCGGAGCGAATGAAGACACAGTCAGAGAGTCCTTCGATCAGCTATATGTCCCGTGGAGGTCAAAGGCAATGCGTACAGGCTGAATGCCGATTGATGGCAGAGCCTCAGCTGCCATGCGTTCCTCTCGCCTCGCACGTCAGATCACACCATCGAGCCTAACTGATTGGATCAACCCATGCAGCCATGGGAAAAGCCAATAGCTACTTGGCTATGTGTTAGTATAGTAGTGCAATGCAGGGGTAAACTTGTAGATTAAGAAAAACCATGATTTTGTAACGGTTATCTAACCTGCTAACTATATAGAGGTTGTGATTCCAAATACTAAAAAGGGTCTGGACCTCAACTCTCTGTTTCCGCAGTTAGTCCGTAATAGCTCCTAGGTCTAGAACCCCCTAATCGTCTAATATACGCATTAAAAGCGTAATCTGCACTTTTAGGTAATTCTATCTAAAACACGCTAGTATATTAACACACCCCCGAGGTCTACTTATGTTATACTAAGCGACCTCTACTTCTCGTCTATGCTATCTTTCTTAAATAGCTTCTAAGATCTTCCTATCTTCTTTAGCACCTTTATAGCTACTTCTTCGAATTTAAGTCTCGTCCTCTTTACTACTTCCTTAGTAGTAACTTAAGGCCCTCTCTTCTTTAACTATAAAGGACGCACGACTTAAGCTTCTTCGATAAGTATCTCGTAGTAATCTTAGTCGGTAGGAGCGACTAGTCTTAGTAAGGTTTGAGCTATTAACTTTGCTTTCGGTATAAATCTATCTTTTCCGATTTGGAGATAGGGTAATACTACGGGCTTCTTTACTTTAGGCTTACGGGCTAATTTCGGCTTTGGAGTTAGAACTAGCGTAGCTAGAGCTACCTCTCCTTCTTCCTCGGCCTTAATTTAAGCTAGTATAGCTTCTACTTTAAGTCTACGTTTTTCTCTATTCTTACGCGTAACCTTACGCTTATTATACTTAGCTACTAACTTCCTTATCGTCTCGATATCTAAGGTAACGTTATGTAGCTCTTCCTCTACCTCTTTATTATCCTAGGTTAGAGTTCCGTAGGTACGAGTGTATGCCTTTAATACGTTAACTACGTCGTATAGATTTATGCTTTCGATAGGCTTATACCCTAATCCTTACTCGTGTCCGGTTTTTAGGTCGCGTCGAACGATGCACTTCTCTAAGTTACTTAACAGCTAGTAGAGTCCTAGATAGTATATCGTAATCGACTTGTTAACGTCGTCGTAGATTCTCTCGAAGTATATAAGCACGTCGATGTACGGTATGTTTACTACGAACGGCGCTAAAGGGTAGAGCTTAGCTAAGTATAGCGGCTTAAACTCCCTTAGGCGGACTATCCCTTTTGCAATTGTTTAGAGAATCGACCCTAATTGCCTCTTAGGCTTTTACTTATTTTCTCTATCGTCGCGATCTTTCTTTCTATTAGTAGGCTCCTCCTTAATCTTACTGTTTACGAAAGTCTCGTCTTTAGATACTACGAGCTTTAAATATCTTCCGTCCTTATTTATCCCGTTAAAGTATTCTTAGGCTAGGTCCTAAAGGACGTTTTGAGTAGGAACTAGTTGTTTAGGACGAGCGGTCTCTCTCTTCTCTTTCCGGGCTAATAGTTTTCCTCGAGATTTTCGACTCGATCCCTTCTTTAGGGTCGTTAGAGGTTATAGAGTTCGCTTCTTCGTCCGCTTAACGATTTTCGCGGTCGGCGTTTTATTATCTTCTTCTTCTTTAATCTATTATTTAGATCTATCGTCCTCTAAGTTTTGCTAGACGGCTTCGTCTTCTTTAGGATATTAAAGGTATATAGTGTTTACTACTCGTAGATCGCGGAATGGAGTTAATAAAGTAACCGTCTCCTATATCTTATATAGGTTGCTATATAGAGGCTACGTTCCCTTAAGAGCTCGATTAAGCGCCGCGGTTACCTCGGCTATCTTATCGTAGCGCTATAGTAATAGTCCTGTTTTCTAACTTAAGGTTAACTATTAAGGAGAGTCCGAGCGAGTGCGCTCTATCGTAGTGTTTAGGCCTAGCTGCTTAGGCTTAGACTCCTCGTTAAAGTTTAAATCTAGCTACTAAAGCTTAGATTCTTCGTACGCGGTCGTAATTATAGTGCTTAGGTCTAGCTGCTAAAGCTTAGACTCGTTCTCCGGCTTATTTATAGCGTTGCGCGCTACGTATCTCTCTTTTCGAGATAAGGCTAATATAGCTACTAAGTTAACACCTCCGTAATAGCTTAATAAGGTAGTTAAAGAAGAAAAGAGAGTAGTAGAAGTAAAGTGTTTTAATCTTGAAAATTAAGTATAGACTAGTGCTTAGATATCCTTATAGGCTTCTTAGATATGCGCCGGATAGGCTTATAATAGCTTTTTAGGCTGAAAGTCGCTTCTGAATTTAGATTAGCGTAAAAAGTAAAGTGAATTCGTCTTAAAAAGGGAGGATGCGTTGTTTTTCCTATGTTTCCCTATATATATTCGTTCTAGACCGCCTGTTAGAGGTAGTAAACGTAATAATCTAAGGTATATCGTAACAGCGTATAATACTCCTAACGCCGTCGCCTTGTTTCTTTGCTAAAGTAAGGGTAGCTAGGTAGCTATTCTACCTTTACCCCCGAGATTAGGTTAGTTTTAGGTAATAGCGCCTTCCCTACCCCCTAGATCCGGTATAATCTTTATCCGGAGCTGGTCCTAAAAGGCGCGATGCCGTTAGGCACTAAGTAATTTCGTTATACTATCTACCGGCATTAAGGTTGTTTCCACCTATTTAATATCTAAATCTCCTAACTAGTAGCGTTCGCGTAGCTAGTATTGTTAAATGTCGACGTGCCTTATCTTCGTATCTAGCTTTTAGCTATTTACCGTAACGATTCGTATCGTCTACTTGTTGTCGTATAAAAGCCTACCCTTGGAGTTTAGGTTAAGATCGATCGCTTTAAACACTCTTTCCTACTATAAAAGCTCCGTTCCGGCATAACTAAGCGTATAAAGTTCCAACTTAGTCGACGATTTTGTAACGTACGTCTGCTTTGTTACTTTCTAGTCTATAATCCCTCTAAAAAGGAAGAATACTATACCCTCTAAGCTCCTTCGCGTCTCTATATCGTTAGTAAAGAATGCGTCCGACGCTCCGAAGAAATCTAGGGGTTAGGACAAGTATGTTAACCTATTGTCGTCTTTCCCGTAATTTAGGCTTAAGCTCGAACTCTCTAATAGGT
>JALRMM010000314.1:0-43270 GCA_026122155.1 Zymoseptoria crescenta | reverse complement strand
CTTTACTAGTAGTAGAGGCCGATATAAGCGTCTCTAAAATGTTACTCGATATAGCTAACATCCCTAAGATAGTGTCCTATATTAGCCGCGATAATAAACTACTAGCTAAGCGCGCGAAGCTATCGGCTATATTAGTTCTATTCTAATATAACTCGCGCGATAATATAGTAGAGTACGCTTAGCGCATAAAGCGCGCTCTAAAGGAGGCGGCACGTACGGTTAGTAAACTAATTAGCGAGGACCCGTATATTATTAACACCTCTAACGAGGAAGATTAGCCTACGTAGTAACGTCTAGGTCGCTAGACGCCGAACCTTCTAGACCTATCCCCTACTCTAGTAACCTAAAGGGCGCTAGTAAGCTTCCTACCGCTATTAGAAGCGGAGTTAGTAGTAGCTAGGAAGTCTCGTATAAAGACCTATTTAATAGGACGTCGTACGAATAATCCGGATACGGACATAAAGGACGTATCTAAGGTTACTAGATTTAGGACTCGTCGTACGAGTAATAAAGCCGCCGAGGCGGCTAAGAAGGAGCTAAAGAGATAGAAGGAAGAGCTTAACCGTCGTTAGTAGAACCTCGACGACGCTTAGACGAAGACGCCGGTAAGTAAGAAGACGCCCCGGACTTCTTCCTTAGCGTAGGGTCTTTAGTCTCCGGCGGCTAGCTCTACTAACCGAAGCGGGAAGGCCTTCTATACGGACTTCTTAGTATACGATAACACCCCGTCTAGGACACATGTTTCGTAGGGCAGCAACCTACTAGGCAACTTCTTTAATCCGGACTCGCCCGGATTTAACCGGACTCCGAAGAAGACTAGGAATAAGGGTTTAATTGACTTAAATAGGAACGTTGTTAGCATCTTCTCGTACTAGAATTAGGGAAACCCGAAGAAGAAGGGTAGAAGGAAATCTAGTAACTAAAGTAGAGGTAGCAAGCGCGAGCGTTAACTACTTTAACTAATTTTATAAACACGTTTACGGCTCTATAAGATGCGACATTAGCAGCCCTTATAGCTTACCTATCTTTAGGATAGCCCTATAGGTGTCGTCTTTAGCGTTAATTTAGCGAGACCCTTACGCGAGTCCCTTTCGATAGCGAAGTGTACTAAGCTACTAGCACTACTATTAGTTACTTACCTATCGTTAGGATAGCCCTATAGGCGATAGCTCGAGCGTTTAGTTAAGTGGATTTTAATTAAACACTAAAAGCCTACTTACGTCCACTAGTTCTTATTAAAAGTTGTATATATAGTAACGTAACTAAAAGAAGGAGCTAGAGCCTTAGCTTCCTAGTCGAGATATATCTGGCTAGTACTACGTCGGCTCTAGCAATAGTACATTACTACGTTAGTTAGGCATATTAAGGATTACTACCTACTAGCCGCCTTTAGCTAGACTAGCCTTAGCTTCCTAGTCGAGATATATCTAGCTAGTACTACGTCGGCTCTAGTAATAGTGTATTACTACGTTAGTTAGGCACATTAAGGATTACTACCTACTAGCCGCCTTTAGCTAGGCTAGCGCCTAACGGAGTCCCTAATAGTATAGACTTATAAGTAGACGGGCAGCTAAGTAGCTCCGCCTAGGGCCTCTAACAATATAGACCGAGAACAAGATAAAGGGCTTATAGCAATACGGAAGGGACGGGGCTAAATATAGTAGAGCACTAGGCTAGAATACTAGCTACCGACCGACTAACGGTTAATATACGCATTTACTAGATAGTCTAACGAGAATATATAATAACTAATACGGACGAAGGAAGTAATTAGATATTACGCACCCCGAATACTAGCGTAGACTATTATATTAATTAGATAAACAACACGACAACGTAGAGTTAAAACAAGTGCAACGGCGCGAACGAACTATCTCTCGGACACTATTATCCCTTAGACATTATCTATCGGCTTAATAATAAGTACCTTCTCTAACTATCTATATTAGTCGCCCTTCGCCTATCCTACTAACCTATTACTACCCGTTTAGGTACGTATCGAGCCTAAGCAGTTATGCGTAGCTACTAATATCTAAAGATTACTATATACTAGTAATACGAAGATACTATTAAACGTAACCCGCGTAAAGGAACTCTCTAGAGGGTACGCTAACGCGTCCGATATAAGGTCCTATAGCCGAATGCCTTTCTAGATTATAACTACGACAACGTATACGAGCTAGTAGCACGTCGCCCTAAGGAATTAGGCGGTATACGTATAGGAAGTAGATATTAGCGTAGCGCTATACCTAATTCGGTGTATAATAGAAATCCGCTACTATACCGCGAGGCTACTTAGTAGCTAGCACGCGAGACTACGAGTAGATACCTAGTACCTAGGATTCCGTATTACGAGCCGAAGCTAATATATACTAGGAATAGGTAGAAGAAGGCGGAGACAATTTAGCTAAGCGATTTAGTCTTCTAGAGGCCCGAGTATAACGGAACACTACTAGCGTCTACTAGACGTTAGGTCTTAGGCTAGGGTTCCTATTCGGCCTCGTTAGGACTCGGTAGCGGTATATAGGCTACTAAGTAGAGAAGTATAGACGCGGCGAGATAGTAGATAGAAAAGACGTAAGTATAGGTAGAACGGATAGCTCGAATAAGGTTATAGGAGGAATAAGAGTTACTATCTAAGTGCTAGAAATAAGCGCTAGATATATATTAGATGCGGTAAGTATAGATAGAGAGCGATCTAGCGAGTATTAGGTTAGATAGTAGTAGTAAGGTAGGTAGAGCATAAGGGCTAGCTAGAGGTATAGGAGCGACTAGGTATTTACTTATAGGCGACTAAGAGTGCGACTATTGCGATTAGGCGTAAACAAATTATATTAGAATAATACTACAACCTATACGAATCGTTTCTAGATATTAGATAGACGTTTAGACTAATATTCAGATTTTCGGATTTTAGCTAACCCTCTATTACCTAGTTTAGCTATTGCGCTCTTAGACTATACAGGAAGGTGCCCCCGAAGGGGATTAGCGCCGCCAAGTATAGTCTGTGCGGCTGAGACTAATGTGTCGATGCCCAAGAGTGAGAGTCAACAATAGCTTGAATTATTATCCGCACGGGGCAAGAGTGAGTGGCGTGAAAGGGTCCCGCGGTCCCGCGTTCCGATCCAACACGATCCACTTTCACACTCACTTTGAGTATCGGTCTCGGTTTCGGCATCGGCATCGGACTGGTCGATACTTGACCGCACACAAGTTGCTCAACGGAGCGATTGACATATATCCCGTCGTCTGGCCCGTTGTCGTCGTCTCCAAGCTTCCTAGCATTGATGGAGTCCGTCCTCTTCTCAACACCTCCCTCACCATGTCCGCCGACTTCTGGGCCGGCTACGTCGTGAGTTCCCACTCCTCAATCCTCACCACGGCACAAATCCAGCTAAGTCATGCCACCCCAAGTCCGGAGCCATAGGCATCCTAGTCGGCAACCCCCTCGACATCCTCAAGACCAAGATCCAAGCCGGTCCAGCTCAAGTCGCAGCCTCAGTCCCAGTCGCAGTTCCAACTTCGACGTCCACAGCACCAACCCATCATCACTGGACTTCCCTAGCCCGCGGCGCCGCCGCTCCAATCCTCGGCTACGGCGCCCTCAACGCCCTCCTCTTTGTAACTTATAACCGCAGCCTCGCCCTCCTCACCTCTGCCCACCAAGATCAACCTCCAGCGGCGTGGTCAATCTGGACAGCCGGCGCCCTCGGCGGTCTCGCGACATTTTTCGTCTCAGCGCCCACGGAGCTCGTGAAATGTCGAGCACAAGTCTGCCAGCCCGCAAAGTCTTCGGCTAGTGTGGTGAGGGAGTTGTGGGCGGCGGGAGGGTTGAGAGGTTTGTACATGGGGGGTGGGATAACGAGTTTGAGGGATGCGGTGGGGTATGGGTTTTAGTAGGTCGTTTCCTTTTCTATCCCTCGTTTGGTCGTGTGAAGATCTCAAGGGCTGAGATGTGTTGGCGTAGTTTTTGGAGCTACGAACTCAGCAGACGTCATCTCGCGAACGAAGACGATAGCCAGAATCAGCAGGCGTTCAAGGTGCTGCTGTGTGGTGGTCTTGCTGGAGTCGTAACGTGGGCATCGATCTTTCCGATGGGTAAGTGTACTTCGCCGTATCGTTTCGTTGTCGTTGTGCTGATCAAACCTCTCAAGATGTAATCAAGACGAGAGTGCAGACCTGGGACCTTGTCAGTCAGAAGCAACCGTCAAGTATAGCCGCTGCAAGTCAGCCATTATTGGATAACCACTCTTCATCGTCGAAGAAAGCTGGCATCATCAGGAACAGGCCGAGTACGTACTCCATCGCGAAAGCAGCGTACCAGACCGACGGCGCATCGATATTCTTCCGTGGATTGGGCATCTGCAGCGTGCGAGCCTTCATCGTGAATGCTGTTCAATGGGCGGTCAGTACTGACTCCAACATTCCGTCGCCAACATCGCAAACACTAAAGCAAACAAAACAGGTATACGAATGGATGATGAAAGTGCTAGCTCCATGAAATTTGCTACCTATTAGCTACCCATACATGACAGGCCTGCAGCCTGGTATGCCAAATCCAGCCAGTCTTTTGATTCCGTGTGATGTTGATGTTGCATTGCTCAATCTCCTGCTGAATCCCGTGTTCATGCAACCGTTGTCGCACGTCAAGGACCAGTCTTAAGGAGGAGCAAGCTTTTCCGCAGACGAGAGCATTTCCCCAGTCTTCCATTGACACGCCGTATGTTACAAGCTCAGAGCATGCTCGCTCTGCATGATGTGGCGAAGTTCGAGTCCGTGCGTGACTGCGTCCGTTTCGGGTCGAGATGCACAGTCTACATCATCTCCTCCTGAATGTTGCCGGTTGGTTCTTGTCCCTCCATGGCACCAGCGTCCGGGTAGCGAGCGTAGTCGAGGCCGAGCGGGCGTCCACCGTACGAGTAGCCCTGGAACTTCTCGATCGCGGTGGCTGCATCGCCCTGGCTGCCGAACTGCACGACACCGGCCCCGCGAGAGCGGCCGTTGGCTTCGTACTGGATCTCGGCGCGGTCGACCGTACCGATAGTCTGGAAGAGCTCCACAAGATCGTCGTTGCTGGTGCTCCAGGGCAGCTGTTTCGTGTTAGCAATCAAGCCAGTGTGCAGGAATATGGGTGTACTCACGTTCTTGACGTGGATGACGGCGTTGGGCTGGCCTCCGCTAGAGACGTTATCCGTGAACGGGTTCGGGGCGACGTTGGCGTGAGCGGCCGGAGCACCTGGAGGTCCACCGAAACCGCCGCCACCGCCACCACCTTGGTGACCACCGTATCCTCCGCCATATCCGCCGCGTCCTCCTTGGAATCCTCCTCCACCGTAGCCTGGTCCGCCGCCGTAGCCTCCACCGAAGCCTCCACGTCCTCCAAATCCTGGTCCGCCGAAGCCGCCGCGAGGGCCACCGAATCCTCCGCGTCCACCGAAACCACCACGTCCACCGAAACCGGGGCCGGCGTTGGCATAGCGGTCTTCGCGGACTTCGAGCATGCGTCCCTGCCAGTCGTATCCGTTGAAGTGCTGGATGGCGTTCTGGGCGTCGTCGGGAGTGTCGAAGGTGACCACACCGGAACCCTTGGCAGTGCCGTCGGGAGCCATGTGGACATCAGCGCGGATGACGTTGCCTGAAGAAGATGTCAGCCTGATTCGTGAGAGATCTGGATGTCAATGATAGCTTACCACCCTGGCGGAAGAGGTCCTTGAGATCTTGCCATCCAACGGTGTATGGGATCTGCTCGTTTGTTAGTGATGATTCACTTTCCTTCTGCAAGTCGGATACGAACGTTGTTCACGAAGACAGAGCGGCCACCGCCTCCCATGCCACCGCCTTGCATTCCCACACCACCTTGGTGACCACCGTATCCGCCGCCGTATCCGCCGCGAGGGGCGAAACCTCCTCCAAATCCGCCACCGCCACGTGCTGGCTGAGCGCCTGGGAAGCGCGGCTCGGTCTCACGATCCTGCAAAACGGTCAGCTTCTGGCAGATCAGAAGGTTTCGGGGCTACTCACCTCGCGCACGTAGATCAAGCGACCCATAAGCGGCGAATTGCTCAAGGTGTTGATGGCAGTCTGGGCCTGATCCCTAGTCGCGTACTCCACAATGCCACATCCCTGTTCCATATCCCCAGTTAACCAATATCCTCACTCGACCAACCAATGCCAGTCATCCAAACTGCGCATTATTTACCTTGCTCATTCCGTTAGGTAGGAGGAGTACATCCGCGAAGAGGACGTCCAATTGACCGTCTGTGCAGTGTCAGCTTGAATGATCTGCTGTCGAGTTGTGAGGACTTCGGCCTACCCTGGCGCATGTGGTCCTTGAGATGATGCCACTTGACATCATACGAGAGGTTGCCAACGTAGACACGGCGGTCTTGCTGGGACGAGTCGGCAACGTGCTTCATCATGGTCTCTTTGGCTTGGTAGCGCTCGTGGTCGCTTCGTGGTGGTCTGTCGTAAGAGTGGCCGTTGGCCGGAGCGGGAGATCGATGGCGAGTGTTGTGGCGATCAGATTCGCGGTTGCGGTCACGAGAAGGGCTACGGCTGCGGCCCCGGTGATCGTCGTGGTGACGAGGTGGTGAACGAGAGCGGCGTGGCTGGAGATATCACATGTTAGCATTGAGACCGGAAAATGGCATGTGTCAAGCAGTGCCCTCTCGAGAATCCAGTCCCGGGTTGCGCAGATATCCTGCAGCCAGAGCCATACCCGCTTGTTGGTGCTTATCGGTGGCCCGATTGTCCGGGTCCTGCCACGTGCAGGCCGGATCACCAGGGACTGCTGTTGGTCCGGGGTTCCTGTCGTTCCTGTCGTTCCTGTCGTGACCGGCCTCCCGGTGACCGGGCGAATGACCAAGTTTTGTTCATCCATGTTGTTTGCTGTGTGTGGGAGACATCTTTGCAGGCGTGCGGAAAGATATGGGCGTCCAGCGAGCGTCCTTGGCGTGGCGGGAGCGGCCGCGCATTGAGCATTTGCCTCCGACACAACTCCAACGATAAGTTAGGTAGCAAACCCACGTCGCATGATACATCAGGGCTCTTTGGGACGACAGAAATCTGAAGGAGTGCCTCTTGAAGTGTTGAAATGGCCGACCAGGGCGCCAGCGAGCGCTTTGGAGCAGCGTTGATAGCTTCCCACGGCGCGCCGTCGATAATGCTCGCGAGCTATCCGTCACGCCGCTCATATGGCGAAGAGGCTTTCGAGCACACATCCAGCTCCTATGACATACTGGCCGGGCTGGCAGACTCAGACTCGATGACAAGTTCTGATTGTTGAGGATTGAAGAGCTTCCTGCGTGACGAGGCACCGCCGAGGACGCTGAAGACACGAACGACTGGCTTGTAGAGCCTGTGAGCACCTCGCGACGGACGCGATCGAATACGCAAAAGCGGCGGCGAGATGTTCAGGACCACGAGCAAGGACTCCACAATCCGGAGGAGTAGTCGGTCATACCGGAACATGCTCAGGACCACGAGCAAGGACAACCGCAGCCCGGAGGAGTAGAGTTGCCAATGCCGGAAGCACACAGCAGACGACCAGAAGGGAGCCTCTCGAGCGATGAAGGAGTGGTCGGGCTGGTCCTTGCCGGATGACGATAGTTCCAGAAACGGCGAGAAAGAGTCCGTTCAGGGGACAATATCGCCCATCTCGCGCTGTCGAGAGTGCTGGTCAAGGATTGGAAGGCGGAAGGACCGTGGCGTAGCCAAGAGACTCGGTGGCAATGGCATGTTGCATATGAGGCGAGCGAGGCGTTCCGTGGGACAGGAATGTACTGCTCATGTCTCGGCAGTAGTGTTTGCTGGTACAACATCCAGGCGGGCATGCTGGTTGAAAGAATTGCCGCAGGATGGTCTTGAAGAAGGTGCGGCGTGGACGCTTCTCGATAGCAGGCTTGTCATACCGCTCGAAGCGGCTATGGCAGCATTGCAAGCAAAGCGTCCCGTCGGGTGAAGCAATATAGGAGAGCGGGATTGCAGTCGTAAGACGACATGTCATGACAGGCTTCTGCATATTTGGACAGGCTACAGGACATGGTGCCATTCATTTCCGACCCGGTCCTGCTCGCCATTTCCGATCCAAGCCCGAAAGAAGAAAAAGCCATGCCTGTCCAGCATGCTGGCCCTCCGAGGCCTGTTGATCGAAAAGAATCGAACAGCCATGAGATCGACCCACGATCCACCAGTGCCAAGTCCGCTTTCTTGAATCGCCGCTCCAGATCACCGCCTTGCTCCTTGCCATTGGATGACTGCCAGATGTGTGTGGCAACCAGCGGTGCCAAGTCCGACCGGAAGCAGATCGTAAAGCCTTGCCATGAACATTGTATTGGACTAGCATTTAGACCTTGCCGGACTGGAGAAGATGCATATATGCTGGCTCGACCATGGACCCGTGTGGATGAGTGCGTTCACCGGTTGAGATTGCAAGTAGCCCTCGAGGCCATTGAAGGCACACAATGGTGCAGGAGGTCAGGCACCGCTGGCATGTACTGTGACGGCTGTCGCACTTGGAGCATCGATGCTGAGATCTAGTCTCCTTCCGACTGCTGTCTGCGCGGTGCGTGGTATGTGAGTAGGCCGCCGATAGACCAGCCGCATCATTCAACGGACGCGGTGTGCTCGCAGCCATTGCTCCGTTGTTCTTGCAGTCTCATCTTCCGCCGATGCCAGCTTGCTGTACAGCTCTTCTCTCCGAGTCCATCGTCTTCCAGTCGCTCCAGTCACAGACCATCATCCTTCCAGGTCCGGGTCGAGGGCGGGAAGGCTTTCATCACGAGAGGGCTGCTTGACACACACGGAAGGGAGGGAGAGGAAGATACGTACGGAATCTCTCGCGCGCGAGGAGCGGTAGTTGTCGTCGGCTGAGGTGTTGTGTCAGTGTTGCGTCGAGAATGGCGGTGTGTCGAGGGAGAAGTGCGAGGTGGGGATTGGGAAGGGTGAGATGTCGGGGTGAGGTGCGAGTGAGCTGAGGAGGAGGATACGCACCCATTGCGACTGTGTGTCTTAGCGCGAAGAACTTGCAGGTACCCTGATGGTCGAGAGTTAGTTACTAGTGGATGACAAGCAGGCAGGGAGCGAGGCAAGCAGTGCACAGTGGGAAAGAGGCGCCACTGGCAGGAGAGGCTGCAGAGGGAAGGCAGAGCAACGCGAAGCTCCGCCCAGCGAAGACCTCTCTCTGTGCCGGCGATGCCGATGCCGTTGACTCTGACTGCTGACGAAAGGCGTGCCAATGCCCTAGGCGTGCAGAGCGACTGTGAGTGGAGGGCCGGAAGGGGATACGTACTGTGATGGACACGGAGCGATGGCTGCACGTGAACCGGTCGCGGATGAGCTGATGCACGTCGGTGTGCTTTTCGCGCTGACGAAAGCTTGTCGGCGATGGCGCGTGCTCTGCCGTGTGCTGATGAGAGGGACCAGAAGTTTCCCGTGTCTGCGGCGGTGTGCAGACGGGAGTGGTTGGAAACGTGAGTGGTGGACAACAAGGATGGACTCGGGGAGCAGAGTCGAGAGTGCAGAGTTGTGGTCGAGCAGGTTCGCCGTGTCGCTGCGAAGACGGGAAGCTCGTGTGGGATGGCCGGGATCCACTCCAAGGGAAAGTCAGATCTCCGCCCAGACCACAGGTGACAGGCTGCCCGCATTGGAGCCGTACCGATGGTCACCTCTTTCCACGGACACCACGCTGCTATCACATCCACTATATTGCCATTCAATACCAGCGGCTCGACAGCATTCGGTTCGGTGTTGCTTGCAAGTGCTGGAAGAGCGGGCACAACCTCATGCGTCGCGAGAAGCACGGCTGCTGTAGTTCTATACCTGCCGCGGATCCGCGAAGCTCTTTCCTCACCAAAGCACCACCGGCGGCAAGAGCGAGCGTCTTTGTTAGGCGAGAGCTCTAGATCATGCAGCTCACTACTGCAGTGAGCCGTGGACGTGCGTCTCAATTGAGTACACGGCACTATCTACGTGATGAGCACTGAGCAGGCATTTCGACTCGCCGAACTGATAGTAGACACCACCCAGCGATCGCGGTGCTTCAACAGACAATTTGCGAAGCCTGCCACAGGTGCAGCCCTCTCCATCGCATCCATCGCATGCTCATCAGCATGACCGACGAAATCGATGGCAGCGCGCCTGCACGCAGCGAGTTGCAATCAATCTTCAGCAGACCACAGACCTTCATGCGGCCAAAGAGGTGACCACACAGATGGTATCCGCTGCTTCATGCTTCGTACACCATACATCAACACTGAATGGAGAGGACTCCCTCTGGGCGGTCGACTGCACTGAGTTGAGAACGATGAGAAGCAGATGGGCAATTGTATGCGATGAGGAAGTTGACACTATAATCACAAAGATAACAAGCCCGAGGGATAGCATTTGCTGAGCGGATGAGGGCGTTGAAGGAGTCATTGTCTTGTCCTCGTATTGCTGCGAACGACTTTCAGCGGCGTATATGTCACGGCGCGAGCACTCGTATCTCGGCGAGACTCTGGACTTGCAAGACCATAGATCGTGACTCACTACCTCACTGCTCGTTGTATATATCGAGGGAAGACAGACCAAAGACAGAGCGAAGGTCAAGATTCTCAGCACCTTCGAAGCTCGTGGCGAAAAGCTGACCCGCACCGCATCTCCATCTCGCTCATTGATACCTCCACCTAGCACCTTTCTCGACGTATCAGTCGACTGCCCAAGTGCGAACATGACCATTTCCCTCTCCTTTACGACGCTCGATGTCTTTACCACGACTCGCTACGAGGGAAATCCTCTAGCGGTCGTGCACATTCCAACGGACCCGAAGCAGCATCCAACGAGTGAGCAATTGGATCAGATCGCGAAGGAGTTCAACCTGTCCGAGACGATCTTCGTGTATCTCCGCGATGAGAGCGAGGATGATGGCAAAGATGAGCGACCGGAGTGGAAGGTGAGGATCTACACGATTGAGGGAGAGATTCCTTTTGCTGGTATGTACGATTCGCGTGTATCGCTGTCCTCAGACGTGTTGGACCTATTTCTGACCAAGTACTGACACAACACGAGGCCATCCAACGATCGGAGCGGCCGTCCACTGCCTCAAGACCCTCCACCCATCAGCCCCGACATCAAGCGACGTCCTTAAAGGCCGTCTCCTCGCACCCGCCGGGCCCATCGACATATCCCTCGACCCAGCCTCAGGAACCGCTTCCGCCAACATCCCACACAATGTACACATCCACAGCGAAAACCCTCCCTCGCTTAGCGACATCCACCAACTCCAGCCCTCTCTGAAAGATCACTTCAACCCGTCCAATCCCAGCGACGCCATCCGACTCGTCTCCACCGTCAAAGGAATGACCTTCTTTCAAGTCGAATTCCCCGACGTGGAGACGCTCGGCAAAATCGGAACATTGGCCGTCAGACCTGATGCCGTCGCTCGAATGGACGCAGCCTGGGATGTTGGGCTCGTGGGCTCCTATTTCTACACCGTCACTTCCCCGCCTGAAGTCTCTCAAGATGTCGAGCGTATTCAAGTCCAGTCGCGTATGCTGCTGAACAGTTTTGAAGACCCGGCGACTGGATCATCGGCTTGTGGATTGGTGGCTATGTTGGCGCTGACGAGGGCTAAGTGCCGGGTGGTAGATGTGGAAATTGTGCAGGGCGTGGAGATGGGGAGGAAGAGTGTAATTGGGGTGAGGGTGGAGTTAAATGAGCGCCGGGATGCAGTGCAGAGGATGGAGTTGAAGGGAAGTGCGGTTCGGGTTATGCAGGGCTTTGTTGAGGTGTAGTATCAGAGATCTTGACAAATTTGAGAACTTGGGAAGGAAAGCTCGAGTTGGGACGGCGTGACTGACACCACGCTAGCATGTCCACGATAGGTCACAGAGGTGAGGAGAAAGGCATTTGGAGATGACCAGAAGAGATAGGGCTGTCAGGCTATGCCAAAAATTCAATCTAACACTTCCTACACTCTCGTCGCTTCTTCTCGATCTCGGCTTAGGATCTCTCTCGACATCTCATCATCTGCTCGGGCGAATGAGAGCCTGAACGCATGACATCTCGATAGCGGCTCGAAAATGCTGCAGCCCCAGGGTTCATGCTCTCAAGACCTTCGATGAGGTCGAGGACGCGAAGATTGTTGCTAGCGACGGAAGTCATGCTCTGGCACATTCGTTATCGCTGAGTTGAGCGCGTCAGCAGTTGTGCCCATAGGAGTAATTCGAGCGTAGTTAGCGGGAGGTGAGGATTGTCATACCAATGACCTTGTATCCCAGAAACCTCGAGATACGCTCGCATTCGATCGCGTAAGAAGTAGTTTGCAGGTGGATCGCCAGAGCTGCTGCTGTGACAGGTGGCATGGGAAGGCGATCCTCCTCGCGCGATGGCGGCTTACCGAAGCTGAGACTAGATCTCCCTTGGGTGAATTGATGCATCGTGAATGGAATGTCCGTCCGGATTGGGTGGTAGTCGGAAAGGTCTGCAGCTCTGCAGATATGCAGCTCCGCATGCTTTGTATGCTTCGCAACAAAGCATTCCACGTTGCAGGATGCTTGGCGATAGGCCGCATATCGCAAACAATGAACTCCCAGCGTGACACTCGGCGTAATCACGGAGTCATCACCTCATTAGGCCACCAAGATCCTTCTCCATCCCAGTGACCCGTTCCTCGAGAGCCTTTTTCTTCCGCTCCAATTCCTTGATCTCTGCCTCCTCTCTCTCTACATCTTCCTTCGACATGGCCGGAGGTAGCGCCGCCGGTGCACTTTCGTCGCCATCCTCGTCCTCGTCCTCATCGTAGTCCTTCCGACTAATTTTCGCCAGATCCTCACTCTGCTGATTGACTCTCGCCTCGTGATACTGAATATTTGCCGTCAATTGCTGATGCCGTCTCCGTAATTGCGCAATGCGATCATTCGCACCAGGAATCGAGTAGACCGCTAGCAAACGCTCGGCGCCCTCCAGCAGCACTTCGACGTCGACCTCGCCTTTCTGTCGTGTGCCTTCTTTCCGCGTGCGCTGGTAGAGATCGCCTCCCAGCACTGCGGCCACGGCTTTGTTGCGCGGTGTTTGCCGACCGCCATACATCGTCGCGCGTCTATTCGGTGCCGGGGTCGGCGCTGTGACGGGTCCGGCAGAGTATGCATTTTCTCCACCGGGTTTGGTCGGAAGTGGAGGAGGCGCCAGGTGGAAGAGTGCTCGCTCGTGGGATTCCGTGTCGCGGATCAAAGCAGTGATGTCATGTTGGGAGAGGAGAGCGTTGGCGAATCTCTTCTGCCCTGGGAAAGGGAGTTCTGCGATTGAAGTCGCGCAGAGGGAGATTTGCTCGAGGTGAGAGCTCAGGAGTGATGCCATGATAGACAAAGCTCCCAGTCCAGTACGGTGGTATTACTTTTTCAAGGGCTCTGTGTATTTGGCCTGTGGTTTTCGAACATTCTTTCTTGGATTGTGATGTATCTCTGTAAGTCTGCAAGTCGGACCACCGACTCGACGTGATGTGGACGTGTTTACTAGCTTCCAAGTTCAGCTCCGAGCCGAAGTTTAGGTAAGCAGCTCTCGCCAGACGACGCAACTGATGAAGCACGAGACAAGCTCCAACAATCACCGCCACAACACCGCTCACAAACACAACCCAATCTCACCTTATCCACCAGTCTTCAACATGGCGGACAAGATGGATGTTGATGCCGTCAATGGCGAGGAGAAGAAGGAGGAAACCGTACCAGAGGTGTCACCGCAACGCAGTACGCAAGCCCAGCCGCCTCAGCATCTATGAGGAGCATGGCGATGAACCCGCAGAGCTATACTGATCAGCTCATCACAGTCATCACAAACAATTTTGCACTCATAAACTCGGCCGTAGACAGCTTCGATTCGAGATTCACCCTTCGCGCACTGCGTTCCATTTCCACCCTGCGCAAGTCGAGCGCCTTCCCCGAAGCCATCATCCACGGCATTCGCATCGCATACCCCAACGCATCGAACCGAGGACGACAAATACTGGAGGAGCTGCTACCAGAGAAGCACCGCGCTGCACAGAATGGATCCACGGCAAAGAGCACGGCAACGGAAGAGCAAGTGCATCCCGAGATTTGGGCGTATCTAGGCGTGCTCGTACAGGTCTACCTATATGACGCCGGTGAGATTGAGACTGGTGCAGAGTTCAGCGAGAACTTTGTCGAGCGCATTCGCAGCTGGAATCGCCGCACGCTCGATCAGATTGGCACAAAAGCATACTTTTACTACGCGCTCTTCCACGAGAACCTGGACCCAAAGCCGCCTTCGAAGCAGTCGCATGTCATTGAGACGCGGCCGAAGCTGCTAGCCGCCCTCCGCTCCGCCGTTCTTCGTAAGGACTTTGATACTCAAGCTGCAGTGACTGTACTCTTGCTCCGCAACTACATCAGCACGGCCGACATCACACAAGCCGACCTGTTGGTCGCTCAAACACAGTTTCCGTCATCTGCCTCCAACAACCAAGTATGCCGCTACCTCTACTACCTCGGCCGCATCCGTGCCATTCAACTCGCCTACACCCAAGCTCATGAGCACCTCGAATCCGCTACACGAAAGTCGCCTACCACTGGACCTGCCGTTGGCTTTTACCAGCAAGCGATGAAGCTGCTCATCGTGGTCGAGCTGCTCATGGGTGACATTCCAGAACGCTCAGTCTTCCGCCAACCCGCTCTGGAGGCAGCTCTCTACCCATACTTCAAGCTCGTCCAGGCCGTGCGCGTGGGCGACCTACAGGCTTTCCTGAAGTGCGTCAACGTCAGCGAAGCTCAATTCCGCAAAGATGGCACATACACCTTGATCCTCCGTCTGCGTCAGAATGTCATCAAGACCGGCGTTCGCATGCTGTCGTTGTCATACTCTCGCATCTCCCTTCGCGACATCTGCACGCGCCTGGGTGTGGAGTCTGAAGAGTCGGCCGAGTACATTACCGCAAAGGCGATTCGCGATGGAGTGATTGAGGCCTCGCTCGATCACCAGAACGGACACATGGTGACGGTGCCGCAGAAGGATGCATACAGCACGACCGAGCCGTCGGAGGCATTCCACGCTCGTATATCGGCATTATTGGGCATGCGGGACGAGTGCGTGATGGCGATGAGATACCCCATGAACAAGCATCGTCAGGAGATTGCTGAGGCTGCCAAGGCTCGCGATCGTGAGCGTGAGTTGGCGAAGGAGATTGTCGATGGTGATATCGACGACGGCGACGATGAGGGCTTTGATGGCTTGTGATGGAGAAACATGATGCTACGCTATGCTATGCTATATCATGCATCTTCAGATGCAGAGCTCAAACCATCGTGTGCTATAGACATCGATAGACCGATGGTAACGCATCGACTTGAGCGAAGTCGAAACGTATACCAGCAACTCGCTCACCATCCACAAGAACCTCCAGTGATCCCCCCTCCCACCTCAGTACCGATCATCATCATCATACCTCGCCTCATCCCTCCCCTCATCATAAGACTCCTCAATCCGATCATCAAATCTTTCCACCTCACCCACTCTCTCCCCCGCCCAACCCGCCACATCCCCCGGCACATCCTCCACATCCTGCACCGCATCATCCCACCGCCTCTCAACCCCATTCCCAAACCGATCAAACCCCTGCTCCACATCCTGCGGAAGATCCTCCACTTCCTGCACCTTCCTCCCCGTCCACGCCGCCGCTTCCTCCGGCGCGTTCTCCACGCGGTTTCCAAACTCGTCGAAGCGCTGTTCCGTGCGGTCCTCGAAATTGTCAAAGCGCTGTTCTTCGCGGTCGTCGAAATTGGAAACGCGGTCTTCGGCGCGGTAGGCGTCGTTTTCGAGGTGTTGTTTCGCTTCCTCGCCTTCATGCATCAGGAAGGCGCCGCCGGCGAGACCGGCTGCTGCGCCGAGGGCGCCGTAGAGGAGGCCGTGGGACTTTTTCTTCTCCTCGGCGTGAGGGGCTTCTTGTTGTTGGTATTGGGTGTTTTGTTGGGGTGGTGGGTAGCCGCTGGTGGAGCTGTAGTTTCCACCGCCGGCATAGTGTTGTTCGTTTCCGCGGGGGAAGTCCCAGCTGCGTTGGCCGGTTTCTTGGTTGATGAAGATGTAGCGCTGGTCGCGGGCGTCCCATTCGGCGATCCAGGGGCGTGGGACGTTGGGAGGTGGAGGCGGTTGATTGTAGCCACCGCCGCCGCCGGAGTAGCGCTCTTCGTTGTAGTAGCTGCCTGCAGACATCGTTGCTTGAATGAAAGCAGGGTGGAAACTTGGTGATAGAGTGAGGTTGAGCGGAAAGAGTGAATGAAAGAATGTTTTGTCTGTTGATATGCCGCGTCACCCTCCCAAAGCGGACAGCCTCATTAAATGTTCTACCTAGCTCGCACATAATCACGCATTACGCAAGTGGTGTGCAACACAGCCTTCTGCATCGCCTCGTCAGTCGTCACTACCGATGCCGCATGTGTCCCGCCGCGCACCGATTCGTCCTAACCTGCAGCGACCTAGACAAGGCAAGCTGAGATCTAGAAGCCCATCGCCAACTGCCGTGACCGTTCATGCGTCAAGGTTGCAGTTTTGTCATGACGTGAACTTCCGAGCTTTCATGGAGAGGTGAGCGCAAGGTAGATAGGACTCAATCCTCGAACGCATTGCGAACTTGTATAATCGAGGAGCAAGGAGATGTAGACGAGAACGTGAAGTCACATAAACGGAGCTCATCCGAAGAGCGTCAAGCTTTCTATCCACGTCTTGGCGAGGCTTAGCATTTCTATTATTGACATGTTCGAATGATGGGTCTCCACAACTCTCAAGTGATGGAATCAAGACCTTTGACCTCCCTTGATATCCGCCAAAGGACCCGGTCCATGAAACGTGACAGGAGTCTATCCTGCTACTCTGATCCAGCTATCCGCCTCACATTGCCGACAGCTACAGCCACTCGGATGTGCAGTGCCCGCTCGAATCGCCGCCTCCATGGTGATCCGCAATTCAGCTTCCTGCGTGCTCTCCCTCTGTATCTGACTGGGCTGCTCTATTCCTTTCGGTGACATTTGTGGCTGGAAAACACCCATGGTATGGGGCTGAGGTCCGAAAGCAGGCGGAGGGAGGGGACTCTGCATGTATGGATGTGCTGGCGTTTTGGAGTGAGGGCTCACGTGTGAAAAGTTGCCAGTAGGATCAGAGTATCCAAAGCCAGGCGGGGCGGGTGGTATGCCTGAGTCCGCGACTAATTGTGTGCTGTCATGTTTGTGAGCAGTACGCGCGCGAACAACATCGTGGCCCTGTTGTTGATGCGATGGAGGCTTGTGTGGTGGGAGAGATTCGACTTGTGCTGGCGTTTGTTGCGGCGGTGCTGCTTGCAGAGCAATCTCTTGCTGAGCAGGCTGTTGCGGAGCAGGAAGTTGCAGAACAGGCTGTTGCTGAGCAGGCTGTCGCAGAGCATGCTGTCGTTCAGCAGGCTGTTCCTGAGCCGTGAACTGTGGCTGGCTCATCGCACTTCCATCACCGAAGCCAGGCGGAGAGGTAGCGTATGGATTCATCGGGAACGCGCGCTCCGACTGCAGTGCCGAAGGAGCCTGGCGATTCACATCAACCACAGGCGCAGGAGTCGGCGAAGTCGCACTCAGCCCCCGCACAACTCCGCGCATCGACGGCGAAGTCTTCGCAATACTCGCGACCCCTCCGCCGCCGACCTTCGGCGTGCGTCCTCTTGGAATCTCACCACCAAGCATCAAACCTGGACTCGGCGGCGGTGGCATCATCTGCTCCACCACCTGTCCCACCGACTGAGTCTGACTCGCAGCAGCTTGCTCCCCCGCCGCCCTACGAGCCATTCTCTCCCTCTTCTTCCGCGCATCAGCCTGGATCACGATGTCCACAACTTCCAAGTCGCCGGCCTTAACGAGACGCAAGTACTGGTTGCGGACCATCACACCGGTTTTGGTGCCGAGAGCTTCCGCAATGGCGTCGTGGTCCGAGCCGTGCTCGGCTAGCAAGGTCCGTAACTCTTGCAACTTCGCGACACTCCAGTGCCAGTTCTTCTTCTTCTTCTTCGCTGGCGGTGATTCGGGGGCGGCACTGAGCTTGCGGGAAGCGGACGAGGCTGCATGGCTGCTAAGCTTGGACTGTGGTTCGGAGTGGCGTCCCTGGTCGTTGATGGGTGCTCGAGATGGGGTGCGATGCTGAGCAGGTTGGAATGGGCTTAAGAGCTGAGGTGGCGCTGGATGTCGAGGTAGCATGGCCGGGCTCTGTGCTCCTGGCTGTGAAGTGGCCCTTCCTGAACCCGCCACTGCTGGCGACCGAAGCTGCGAGGCCTCAAGCTGCGCTGCTTGCTTCGCAGGCAGATAAAGAGGTCCTATGACAACATCTGGCTGCGGTAACGGTTGCGTGTCGTGCGTCAGATCAATGACCTGCGCGGGTTGCCGAGTCCGAGCAGTCGACATGCCCGGCGCCCGCGTTCTAGATGGGGTGCTAGGCGAGGCATTGCTCAACAAATGCATCCGGGCGACAGGACTCGGCATGTTGGTCCTTGCGACGTTCATGTACGGCGAGACCATCGCTTGCCTCTGTGCTCCCGGAGCTTGCACATGCATCAGACCATGCTGTATACTGTGGCCTCCATTCAAGCTGTATGCTTGTGTGCCTTGCAGAAATTGCTGACCAGCTTGAGCAGCCCTCATACGGTGTAGTGTATGCATGTCCAACTGTGGGACCGTTTGCGGCACAGCGTATGGACTGCGCATCATATTGGGTGACGAGACGGGTCGCTGAGCTTGCGGTGCTCGTGTCAAACCCGGAGGACTATTATCTCCCATGAAAAACGGTTGCTGAGGAAACTGTGGCCTGCTCATCGCGCGGGCTTGAGCTTCCCTGGTCCGAACAATTTTTTCCAGCTCGATGGCAGCCAGACTCCGGTCGTAGGCCAACAGCGCCTGCTGTCGTTGCTGCTGCACCCACTGATCAGATCCGCTGCCCATCATTGCGACTGGTGCGTTGTTGGCGTGACCACGTTGTCCATGATATGTCTGTATTCTCGGATCGGAATGGTGACCCCATCGGCCGATGTTTTGCATGGGCGATGCCCTCACATCTTGAGAAGAACCATCCAGCACCATGGGAGAGACCATCACATTGCTCGATGCAGGCGCAAGGTTCTCGACCTGCCGCATGATCATGCTATTGGTGGCACCAGCAGACCGAGCAAACATTCCCGGACTGTGCGAAAGTCGCGACATATCCTTAGAGCCAACGTGGCCACCCTTCACACCATTCGCATTCTCAACCAAAGAAGGCCGCACAGTAAGCGGCTCCACCGCAGCAGACACCGCATTCCACTGTTCAGATCCAATCGATTGCGTCGACATATCAACGCCCGTGGACGGAGATGAAAACTCCGGGAACAGCTCCTCCAGAATATGCTCGGAACCCCTATCATGCGTTTTCTCTTGAGACGTCTCAATGCTGTTCATATACGCGATAGTTTGCATCATGTCGTCCTCGTCGACATCGACGTTGTCGAACAGATCGAGCTCCGGGGTGGCGCTGGATGGAAGAGTGCTGTTGAGATCAGCCGCAGGCTGCGCATCTGCGATCGATCCGGGCTCGAGGACGGCTTGTGGCTCCGAAGTAGGTGCTCGCTCTGTACTGTCCCCTAGTCCATGCTGCTGAGTCTGACGATGATCCGCAGATGCTTCAGACTCAACCACAGTCGGAATCTCGGGCACCGCTTCAGGCTGCATTGTGACTTCATGCTCCGCAGCACCCGAACCGTCCATCTCTGCCAAGCCACCAGGGGGAACAGCAGCGTAGGCCGCTACATGAGCCTGCTGATCAATCGGCGATGTCTCCGAACCGAGCGTAGGAAGCAACACATCATCACCATTGATTGCTCCGTTCCCACGTCGCCTCAGCGCAGGCGCCAAGGTCTTTCCACCAGCAAGCGGATCATCGCTATCCTCATCTTCTGCATCGTGTTGCAAGGTCCTCTTGCGCTTCGTCCCTTGAGACTGCTCGATCGATGCTCCAGCAGCGGAATCGGTCATCAAGCTCGTGATGTGCTTATCAGGTCCCATGGGAAATTGAGGTCCAATGTCCGTGACCACGGAGTCACGCCTGTCATACCGCGCTGGCGGAGGCATGTTGTCTCTGATCACGCCATTGATAGAGGGTGTCAGCTGACGTGGGAAGTTGCTCGCAACCGTCTTCTTCCTCTTCTTTCCTCTGGGCTCAGCGACAGGTTGAGGTTCATCGAGGTCCAGTGATCCATCAGTATCACGGCCAGGTGCCAGCTCTTCGACATTCCTCTTCCTCTTCCTGGGCTGCACGCGAGGCGAGGCTTCAACACGTCCCAGCCCATCAGGCATAGCCGTACGAACTGTCTTCTTGGTCGTCTGCAGCGCCTTTCTCCTCGCCGACTTCGGGACTGCATCGCCTCTACCCTGCTTCGTCTTCGACTTCGACGACAAGGGTGCGACAGCAATCCCGTCGCCCGCCTGACCCGACCCAAGCCCATCATCACCCGCTGAGAAATCTTTCCCGCTACAGAATTGAACCTTCCCTGAATAATCCGCGGGATCCTACCCAGCAGCCAGGAGGCAATCGTCCAGCGCACTCATCAAACCGTCGACATCCTTCTTCTCCGTACCCTTGAAAGTCGGCATTTGGTAATCATAATCATCCACGGCCATCGCATCCGCATCGTCGTCATCATCGTCCTGTCCGCCATGGCCGTTGCCATTCAACCCACTGCCTCCATCAGGACCCAACCCGAATGTCTGGCCGCCAGCAAAGCCATTTGACTTCCCACCGGCCCCATCACGATTGAGTTCGGGCCACGGTCCCATCCAGACCCTCTCCTCCAAAAACCGATCCAAGTGCAGATACCCATCCTGCATCCCAACCGCGAGTCTCACGTCGCCCATCGTCAACGGCTCCCTCTTACCCTGCACCTCCACCTCGACCGGCAATAGTCCGCCGGCAGTCCTCTGCACCACCCCGCGTTCAGCATCTTCTTCCTCCTTCCTCAACTGCCGGCGGAACTTCTCCGTCTGCACCCCATCTTTCCCACCCGGGGCATTGGAATGTGCGTGTCCGAGAAGATTGCTGAGCATTTCTTTCACAAAGACTTCCGCTGCGGCTTCCACGAGCTCCGCACAGGTTTGCAGAGCGCCGAGTTGGACGCCGCCCGTGAGACCTTCTTCGAAACAGATTGGTTCGATGCGATTCTGAAGGTCAGATTGTGAGGGAAACTCGAGGACTTCGGAGGCTAGAGAGGTGGCGTATCGACGTCGGATTTCAACATCCCAGGAGGTCTTTGCGAGAGCGCCAGTGGCACCTTGAGGGCCTGTTCCTGTGGCGGACTGAGGCTCTTGCGGAGGAGGCTGCTGAGGAGGTTGCACGGCGAGCTCGTGCATGTAAGCTTGCATGTCGTGGAAGCCATCATCAAGAGGCAAGGGCGTCTCTTTGTTGGCTTTGATTCTTTTGCGGTCGCGGGGTGCAACGGACATGACTTCGTGTTTCAGTCTCTCCTCCGCCTTATCGTTCGCGCCGGAACCTGCGCCTGTCTTCGCTGTGGTGGTAGGCTTGTCAGTTGCGACGACCCAGGGCGCAACTTCGGAAGGCGGAGGATCGCGAAGGGTGTTGGCGTATATGGATGCGATGAGCGTGTTGTGCAGCGTGCTCAAGCTCGGGGGTATTTTGTGTGTATCTGTGCCGTTGAGTGTGGCAGAAGCTCCCACGGCAGGTGTGGCTCCTGAAAATAATGGTCCCAGAATCCATGATAGCTCGGCTTGGTTGAGCGTTCCCATTACATATTGACTGAGCGCAGCTTTGTATTCTCCCCACCTTTCTCCCAGCGCACCCTTCAATGCCAAATATACACCTTCTAGGTTGACTCTTTCCACGCCCGTCTTGCTCCCTCCTCCACCCGTCCCCGGCGTGCCATTTGTGTTGCCATACTTTTGCGCCGGCGTGGTCTTGGTCTGCTGGGGGGAAATCGTGAGGCTGAGGTCGGCGGGATTCATCGCGACGGCAGAGTGCGCCTAGTGGGAGACGAAGTCGATGGTAGTGCCGGTCATGAGCAATGTGTGGTGGTTGTGCGCATGGCTTGCATGTGATATTCGGCGCGAGCTCGAGCTGGCTTTCGGATGCTGGTCTTGAGGGTTATGTCGCGGGGTTGTTCGAGATAGGTCGAAGGAACAATCAATAAATGGAAGCAATTGAGCAGTGAATCGACTCGAAGATCCTCACGTGCGACGCGGGAAGTGGTGAACGCTTCGTGATGCTGGTCGCGGAGCTGGCGCGGCGGGAGCTTGCAGTTGGGTTGCGGAGAGAAAGTGTGGAGCGCCGGAAGACGTGAAGTCATTTCACGCCAAGACTTGGGGGCTAAAAGAGTATTCCGTGAGTCCTCTAAATCCTAGCACGTTTGGTTCACAGATTTGACGAGTTCTGACCTCAAAGAGACTCAAAGAGGAAATGCGGTAGAGATTCAATTCATTCTTCTCCTCTGAGCGAACAAACCCCCTCTCCCATCTCATCATCATCATCATCCAGTCCTCCTCCTCCTCATCCCGTACCCATCCTCACACCCGACAAAATCTAGACATGACAGACTCCACTCTCAAAAGGAAAGGCGGTGTCCACCGCGTGTCTGGATCCCAAGCTCTACCCTTGTGCGCCAAGTTATCCTTCCCATTCAGCAATCCCTCGCTAAAAAAGACGCCCCAATACCAAGGTTCCTGTTGGGAGAGAATTTCCGCTTCCAAATAATGCCACAGGTAATATGAGAGATATCAGTCACAGTCCACCCATTACTCCACCCGATCCTCCTCCTCCTCCTCCTCCGGCCACTCAATCCACTCCCACTTATCCCCCTCATCAACCGGCTCAATCCGCATACTCCCCCTCCCATCCAGTCCCTCCTCAGGATGCACCATAACCTTCGCCCCAACAGCCGCGCTCTGTACCCTCGCGGAGATCGGCAACTGATACTTCAGCACGCCCCTCACGATCAACTCAAAGGGATACTGAATCACCTCTTCCCATCTCGCGCTACCTCCCGCTTCCGTCTTGTTGCCCGGCCGCGTGAGTCGTAATTGGCCGGAAGACCTGTGTTCGGTGAGGGAGAGCGGCGAGGCAGGGAAGAGGAGGGCTTGGTCGAAGTGGAAGATGCGGCCGAGGAGCATGGTTTGCGCGTCGGATTCGGAGTCCGAGGCGGAGTGGTGGACGGGATCGTTGGGGTTGCGCCAGTGACCGTCTGGGTCCTGGACCGGGCTGGGGTTGCGGTCGGGTCCAGCTCGTCGACGTTTCGTGCGGCGGTCAGTAGTGGGAACGGTGTGGCCGGCGCCGACGTGTTTGCTTTTGGCAAAGATGTTGATGTCCATTTCGCCGATGGAGATGGCTAGGGTGTTTGGATTGATGGCGCCGACGAAGAGATCCAGCATCAGTTCCTGCTCGCTAGCCAGGACGTTTTGGATTCGGTGGATTTGGACGTCTTGCAAGGGACGGTTTGATGCGAAGACGAAGAAGACGGCGGCGACGACGACGAGGATGAGCATGATGGTCGTGAGGACACATGCTCCGACTCGGCCGGAGAAGCACCAGAGTCGATTGCCTCTGCTTTCAAATTCGTAATCATCCATCATTGAGTGAGTTGGACCGTTGGAGAATCGCGAGACGTGTCTTCTCGGCGTCCGTACGGTCCCCATCAGTGGCGTTCGTTCATCATCTGCATTCTGCTCCGTATCGAAGTCGTAGGGGTGCTCCTGCTTCCTGTTTGATGTAAAGAGAGGACCTGACCGGAAGTGCATGCTTTGCGGGCTCTTCGGAGAATTTGGTCGTGATCGTCCGTTGGCGAGATGTTGGTTGCGAAGTTTTGAGGCTTGGGTGAAAGGGGAGTCCGGATCGTGGTTGGCGGATTGATGGGCGCTTCGTCCGTGCCGCCCGATATGTCGGGGCGTGTGAGAGCGAACGGTGCCATTGTTACTCTCGGGACTGTCGTGGTCGTTGTACGGATTTGATGAAAACTTCATGCTCCGTTTGCCACCAACTCTTCGTTCGTCAAAAGCGTCTCCGTAGCTTCGGATCGCTCCCCGTTGCTCGCCGGCCATGCTGTGTGAAGAGGTGACACTCGGCGTCCGAGAATGGTGGCGCTGCCGTCGCTGCGGCTCTGGCGCTGGGTTCGATTCGTACACGAATGTCTCGTCCGAGTCTGAACTGTTCGCTTCGTCAACTGCATTTGCCACACGAGCTTCGAACAAGTCCGCCTTTGATGTAGCTGTGCCCTGATTCACACTCCTAGTCTTCCTCTCCGCCTTTTTCCTCTCCTTTTTCGGCCGGATCGTCTCGCTGCTCGGCTTTGCCTTGACGCTTCCGCCGTGATCGGCTCTCAGCCCACCCGATCGATCGCCAGCAGCGGCAATCGCTGATTGAGGAATGCTCTGCACCGTCTCCGTCTCCACAGTCATACCCTGCTTCCCATCGCCAGGCCGCGATTTCGTCGATGAGATGCCATAATTCGGTTTCGCAGTTGTGCTTCTCGTCCGCGGAGCTGCGGCGGGAGTCGTGGCGCTGTTCGCTCCAGAATTTCGTCGACCGCGAGGAGTGGTGCCATCGCTTTTGCTGCCGGGAGATTCGCTACCACTTTCGCCAGGAGTTCGCTCCAGATCCGTTTTGGAGCCCTTTCGGCTGACAGATTTGTCTCCTTCGGACAGCTTGGTGAGAGGCTTCAGATCGGCAGTGGCCTGTAGAGCTGCGGGACTTGGCTCTAATGAGTCTGAAGTATTCTCCTGCACGGTTTCCAGGACCGACTTTCCACTAGGACCTCGGGACTGGATCTTGGACGGAGGAGGGGCCTGCAGCTGCGTCTCTATCTTTGGACCTTCAGCACTGGCCTGTCTCGACGTGGTGGGAGTGGGAGTAACATTCATGGGCGGGGCGCCGATGACTTGGATCGCCGGCGCATCCATTCTCCTCGTCGAACCTCGTCGTGAACCCGGTCCGGAAGGAGGTGGTGACTTCACTCGAGGAGAAAGTGGCCATTGTGGTGTGTTATCTCCCGAAGCAGTCGCACTCTTCACTGGTCTCGCTAACTTTGACACAGCTTCCGTGACCGATGTGCCTTGCGATTGCGGTTGTAACTGTGGCACGCTCGAGGCGGACAGTGCTCGTTGTATGGCAGCAGCAGATGGTGTGGTGGATAGTCCATTGGGGAGTGTTGTAGGCTTGTCTTTTCGCGCCGGTGATGTATTTCGAGAGGTGTGTGGGCTCTGTCCAGTCGCGGGCGATGGGACCTTCGCAGCCAGCGTTGTCGATGATGACTTTCTCAACGTAGGTGTATTCCCACCTGCCGGCGGCGTCTTGCTCGTTCCCTTCTTCACGGCGCTCGCGTTGGCAGCACTGGCCGTTGGTTCAGCGGTCTCGACCTGTCCACTCAGCGAGCGAAACTCCACCGAGTTGTCCTTGCTGCTATTGTTCGACATGACGTCTTCTCCGATTGTGGTAAGTTTTGAGGTTCAGTAGTCCGGTGTCTTCAAATGTCCTCAATCCCATGGCGCGCAATTCTCGATTGCAGCCGTTGTCATCACGCGAAATCCATGACTGAGTCTAGCAAACAGAACAGTGCATGCGTTTTCAGGCCAAGCGACTGATCGAGTTTGACGAGCAAGGGTGCTTGTTGTAAGGCAGCCAGTGGTGGCACGGCGTCAATGGGAGGTTCGGCGAGCGGCGGTGCAAGTCGTGCGAGTCGTACGAGGCTTGGGTGCAGCAGTCGAATGCAATATTCGGAATGGAGTCAGACTGGGTCGTGAGATGGCACGGAGAAATGCTGGCGAGAATGCGGTGTACGGTCAGAGCAAGGTCGCGTTGGCGTTGGAACTTGGAATGACGATCGGACTCGGCTTCGGGATGTCGATGTCGATGTATCCAATGTGCGAGTCGGATCGGCCGGCGAGGGTGTCGGTGGCAGTTCGGCGTTGAGAAGACGACAAGGGCAACGGCCAGGGTGAGGCGACTGTGGTAGCAGTAGTGCTGGCAGAGGTTGTGGTCTTGTTGTAGGGAAGAAACAGGTCGGAAAGTGTGAACGCGAAGACGGCAGTGTCGTGCGTGTCAGTACAAGGGTACCAGGCCAGGCCTGCTAGAGCGGAACAAAGACGAGAGAGAAACTCCCGTCGTCACAACTGGAGTTGTTAGGTAAGATGTACTGTACAGTGAAGTGTCGAGCTATTTGGGAGTACCTCATATTCTCATGCCAGCCGCAGAGGGAATGCATTCATCCAGACTTCTACCTCTCCATCTCTCCTCTCCAGCTCACATCTCATCATCAGTCATGGCGACGAAAGAGGCGTATTTCAGGAACGCTGGCGAATCGGACCACGTTCCTTGTCTTCCGCGCTTTGAACCCTCGGCACATCGCGAAGCTGCAAACTCCGAAGAAAGACCCGAGAACTCGCATCTCTCCTCAAAGTTCTCATGCAGTCTTCGCTTACCACTTTGATGTATGTAGTAGTAACATCAGACACGCAATAATAATTGACGAGAACGTTGAGCAATTCATGCCGTCAGCTTCGCTTCGCTTCCTCCCATCATGCTCGTTGGGCAGCGACCCTCACCAGGTCACAAGTATTATTATTACTCGATACGATTCGGTACTTTCATTCTTTAGCACCAATCCCAGATCCGCGGACAGCTCACGAGGCCTCAGCCACATCATCAACGGAACAACGATAGATAGGCTCTGTCAAGAAACAACAGCACACCGCCTCACGCAATCATCCCTCCCACGCAGGGAAGGAGGAAATCGTCCCAACAACACAGCACAGCACACGGCGACAGCACCAGCATAGCAAACACAACACCGGCCTGGGATGAAAAGCAAACGCAAACATGACATGTCCCTTCACATGCTCTGCCCAGATCCTCTGACGTGCCACATCCCAAACTCCCTCCCATCCATCCATCCATCCATCCATCCATCCATCCCTCCATCGGATCAGTGAGATCTGACGTGCCACACTCCGATTCGCGCCACAAACGAGCAGGGTTCCCTCCTCTACATCCTGCTTCTCGACGCGCGCCGTCTCAATTAGGCAACCGCGATCAACAAAACCTGCTAACAAACGTCGTGCGGGAGATGACAGGTGAGCTTGCTTGCTTCCCTTGCCTTGCCTGCAAAGTTGCATCGACTTTCCGTCAGCCTGAGGCGACGACCCGGCCGTCTTCTCAAAGGTCGTCATCATCCATCCCATCGCATCACAGCAACTTGCGGCGCCACGAAGAAGATCTGGCACGGTCTCCGTCAATCAAAAGTCATGCCCCGAGAGAGAGACATGCCTGCGATTGGCAAAAGTTGGCCCGGGATTTTGGCCGCCTCGTGGCACAACTTCATTAGTCCTTTGCAGACGGCAGAAAAGAGGAGGGAAGCACCTCACAATTCTCACAATCTCACAAATCTCACAAATCTCACCCCACGCACAACAGAACAACGTCCCACGCTACCAACCAACTATCTATCCATCCACCATTCACAGACCACCCCAACGCGCGGGTCCGCACGCAACGCTACCTTTGTTTTGAAACACCCCATCCTCCTCCGGTTGTACCACTCACTCTCCCTCCCCTTGCCGGCCCCGAATGAACATTGCAAAGTGTCGTACAATCCAACCGAGTCTCTAAACATGATCGTCTTCCACTCAGCTGAATTGAGCTCATCATCACAACCTTGAACGTGACTACGACTCGATGGCAACAATGACGACGATGAACCCACATCAGTATAGATTACTACCCACCCCCACGACAGCAGTAACCGAACATCAACGACGCAATAAAAGTATACCTTCATATACCAATGCTCAATTCATGGGTTCATCTCTCAGTTTCCCTTGCCTCTCTGCCCCCTCGCCCTTGTGCCATGTCCATATCCCATGTGCCATACCCCTCGCCTCCATCCCGTTAATCGTTCATAAAGTTCGTGACGCATGCGCTCGCTGAAAGAAAAACAATACTCGCCCATAAGCAAAAACGCCATCTCCCCACCCCTTGCTCCACCTTTCGTGAAACCGCACCACACCGCACGCAGCAAGGAAACTCTTCACTCCGCCTCATCATCCCTTCCCTCTCCTTCTCTCACCACTCAAATATCCAACATCTCCACATCCTCCCCTCCTCCCACAAGTCCCAACCCAACACCCTCCTCCTCTTCCATGCCATGATTCAGCACGTCGTCCGCCGGTCCCCAGTTCCCCTCGTAAACCGTCGCGCCGGCTCGTCTCCTCTCCTCGACCCACCTCACACCTCCCGCAGCGAGCAATTGATCAACAGTCGGTCTCTGCTCCGGATCCGGGCGAATCATCCACTGCACGATTTTATCCAGCGCTTCCGGATCGTCCGAGTGCACCATGAAGTGCGGCGGCTGGGAAAGATCCTGCGAACGGACGAGTTTGTCCGCGTTGTGATTGCGGGTGTTGGCTGCGGAAGGGCGGAGGAATGACAAGTCGCTGTCATCGTTATCGCCCGCGTGAGAAGCGCAGAGCGAGTCGGTGGACTCATTCAGCAGCTCGACGGGATCACCAGATGGATCGCGGACGAGGGTGGAGTCGGAACTCCAGGTGAGAGAAGGGAGATCGGAAAGATCGCCGGTTCGAAGACGTTGCCATGAAGCGCCGTTGTCGGGGAGCACAATGTTGCCGGCAATCTCCAGCAGGATCATACCCAGGGAGAAGATGTCGGCGGGTTTGTCGAAGCGGCCGGACAGGACTTCAGGACCGATGTATTCGCGGTCGCCTTCGCCGTCGAGGCCGTGCGGCGCGGGCCAGGTGGATGCCAAGCCAAAGTCGCCGATCTTGAGCACGCCTTCCCAGTCAATGAAGACGTTGGCGGGTTTCAGATCAAGGTGTATGAAGTTGGCGTCGTGGATGGACTTGACGCCTTGGGAGAGCTCGAGCAGAATCTTCCAGATGCGGAAGTCGTCAAGACGACCTTTGAAGCCGGTCTGCTGGAGGAAGTCCTTGAGATTTCCATTCTCGCAGTACTCCGTCTGGATGTAGAGGTGGTTCTTAGCTTCCCACTCATCGACCAGCTCGAGGATGTGCTCATGACCGTTGAGCGCTTTGAGGATCTGCACTTCCTGCATCTTACGCTGGCGGTCTTTGACTCCGGTATAGGGTTTGCGAGACTTCTTCACCGCCCAGACCTTATTGCCCGGGCTGAGCTTGTGTCGCACAGCTGATGGACCGCCTGCAAGAGGCTTCGACACCTTGTAGACTTGTGAGAATTCGCCCACGCCAAAAGGCTGAACGTGTCCAAAGCGAGTGGTAAGTGCCGTGTCGACGTCGTTGCCAAAGTAGCCCGATGATGCATGGCTCTGGCCGATGCTCACCCCGAACGAGTCGCCTCGCGGACCAGTCGGTGTGGCCGGAGGAAAGCTGGAGCTGTTGAGTGACAGCGATGCGTGGTGTCCGACCGAGATCGACAAGCTGCTTGGGTCTGGTGGGGTGAATGATTCTTGCGGAGTGTTTGGAGTCTTCTTGTCATCGCCTCTGCGAATGGTGATTGGACTGGGTATTGGTGCTGATAGAGAATGAGATTTAGTATGTGGACTGCGTTGCGGGCTGAGCTGCGCGTCCAACAAGGGCAAAGATCGAAACGATCTTTTCGCAATCGGTGACGGCGTTCTCAGTCGTTGCGGTGCTTGCATCGACTGACTCCGAAACAATGATGGCGAGGCGCTAGCAAATTCATTCGCAGTCAAAGCATTCGCGGTAGAAGCATTCGCAGTAGAAGCAGTCAACGTAATAAATGGCATGGGCGAATCATCGATGGCGCAATCTGCGTCCTTCTCCGACCGAAAGCAAGGCGTGAACTGGTCGAGCATGTACTTACAGTCATCCTCCACGGCGGGTGGCGAGTGCTCACGGTTGGCCGGGGAAGCGAATGTGTCCGGACCGATGGATGTTCTTCGTCCGAATAGACTGCTGCGCAAACTATTGCTCTTGCCGCCTTTGGAACCTGGTCGAATCGTGGTGGACATGGATTTGGTCGGGGTGGGAGGGAGATCATCCGCAGATGTCTGTGCCTCGAGATGCTTAGTGGGAGAGTCGCTCATGTCATCCCCATCGTCGATGCTGAGGAAGCTGTTCCTCCGAGTGAGTTGAGGTTGGTTGACTTTCGAGCCGAAGATGTTGACACCCTGTCCAAAGGACTCGGAAGCAAATCTCGACACACGTCCGTTGAAGGGTGTGCTTGGGCTGCCGAACTCGTGCAAGGGGTGTGAAACTTTGCCCAGCGCGGATGGGCCTGGGACTGGTCCGATGTGGACGAGTGGTGCCTTCTTGGATGGTGTGTCTGGCATGTGCGTGCTCGAGTATAATGAGCCTTGAGGGCCATCCAGGTCACGATTGCGTTTTGAGATCAATCCGGTCGACATGAATGCTTGCGGAAGTGGCTTGGCCATCTTAAAGCCGTCAGGAGTAGCATACGCCTCGGGGCCGTTGACCGCAGATTCGCCATGCCGTGGGCGGAGAGCACCGAGTGGTAGCGACTTTGAGAAGCCCGGTCTCTTCGGCGGCGCATTCGCTTGCTGCGCGGGTTCAGATTGTTGTGGTTGACCTGCTGTGAATTTGACTGTCGCATCATCGTCGTCCACGATACTGGAGAATGAAGACGATTGAGTCAGCGTATGCGACAGCGGATGTGGCTTTGGTGCCGATTGATACTGCTTCGGCGCTGGGGGAGGAAACAGAACGGGCGGCTCAGTCGCATTGACTCGACGGAATGGCGACTCCAGGTCTGGGCTGCGAAGAGGTAAAGCGCCATCCAAGGAGAACCTGGAGCGGGCCCGGGCGAGTGAAGGGCTCATGGTAGCGTCGCGCATCGAATCTGCGAACAAATTGCGGCGCGCAACCGGTCCAGTACGTTGTTGCAGCGTCGACTTCCGCAGACTGAATGGTCTCCTCTGCGGTGATGTTGGTGCAGCTGCTGTCCAATTGAAGACGTGACCACTGTCCCTCTCCTTGTCCTTCTCATCGGATGAATCCGAACCATCTTGTGCGCCATCGAAGCTCTGATCGAACACACTGAAGTCGTGCCCAAATGAAGCGCCGTGTAAGCTTCGGCGCTTACTACTTCGAGGACTTCCCAGGCTGGCGGCTTCCAGGTTCATGACACCATCGCTTCGCTTGAGAGGACTCGACTTCATAGGCGACGCATGCTCACGCAAAACGGGCTGCAGAAGCTTCTCGGGTCCTGGCTTGGCAAAGTCGATTTTGATAGACGGAGAGTTAGGCTCATTGCCGCTTTTGAAAGCATCCTCTGAACAGTCCATGTTCTCTTGATCGTTGTCCTCGGTAGAACTTCGGCGTGTGGAGTACCTGGGGAGGGCGTTGGCGTGGTTTGTACTATCGCTAAGCGCGCGACGAAGTGGGCTGTTAGGCGAGGTTCTGCGCGATTTCAAGCGTAGCGGACCCGAACGCGATCCTGAGGATTTCGACTTTGTGTCCAAATTTGTTGAATCTGCGCTGAATGCGCGACTCAGCCCAGATGGTGATCGAGGTGTGGATGTGTTTGGAGCGGTGGGAGATGTCGGGTCGCCTTTTGTGATCAACAACGTGTAGCGCGACGGCCGGGATGGCGAACGAGAGAGCGAGCGACGAATTTGTCTCAGTGTCGCAAAGCCGTCCATCTGTGGGCTATGCGGGTGTGTGGGCGACAGCATGTGTATTGAACCACAGGCCGTATGGCGCGGCGAATATTCCAACTCCATGCCGGTGGTCGGCGTGTTAGACGAAGTGCTGCGTGCGAGCCAGGTTGGGCGGCGCGTGGTTGACGAAGCGTCAAGCAGATGGGTGTCGCGCGCCTACAAATATGCGAAGTGTGTGTTGTGTCGCGCGATGCGGGTTGGTGCGGGTAGCTCTTCACTCGAGTGCAGCCTGGATGCTGGCTCTCAGGCAGAGACGTTCGAGTGAGATCGGGACGTGCGGGTGTCGATGCGATGGGCGCGTTCGGAAGGCGGTGGAGATCGGTGGTCGGACTGTCGCAATTGGTATCTGAGGGGACGCGCGCAATCTGACAAGCGATATGGATGTCCTTGTTGTCCGATTCGGGGGCGAGTCTAGGTAGTCCCTCTGGCCGAGGAATGTGGGCGGCTCAAAACAGACGGCGACGCGACGAGTGAGTCTGTCTTGTCGTGGTGCAAGAGCGAAAAAGGTGGGTGTCGGACGATGCGCCTTGGGAGCGATGGCGGCGAGGGTGTGTCGGAGGTGAGGTGTGGTGATGTCTCGAAGTAGGGCGGAAGTTCAACGTGGCCGTGGCTTCGATGGAAGTCGCCCGAAAGCAAGTCGCGTCCCTTCCGTCGGTTGGAGGTACTTGCTTGTTTAGACCCCTAGAACGGCAAGAACCTTTGGGCGTGCGGTGGTCCGTGCAACCACAGGCGGGTATCGATCGCAATAGCGTGTTTTCTATCATCAGACAGACCCTTTCTTTCGCTCCTTCTTATTCGAGAGTGGAGTCACAGGAGGTCAGTAGTTCAAGAGCGTGTAGTGGTGAAACGAGACTTGACACCGGACTACTGAGCGAGCACTGCTACCCCCGAAAACATGCGGCCTTGCAGTCGGGAGCTCTGATGCGCCCATCCGAGACGACGTTTGTTGTTTGTTGACACCCGACAACAAACAACAAACGTGCTATCCTGGACGACTGACAGCCCAACACGAGCCGTAGACACGCATCGTCAACTCGGGAGAAGATCGATCTTCAGCGCATAATCCACACAGCTCACAGTGCTCAAGCTGTGACAGCCGCACATCGCGATGCAGAGATCTCCTGCTTCTTCACACCTGCCTGCACGGAAAACAAGGCATGCGACATGCCGTGGACTCGATGTAAGATTCCTTCCGATGGAGAGTCTCAGCCAGGACTTCCCGGCGGGCTTCAATGGCTTCAATGGCGGAGAATTGTCTCGTCATCAAACACCGCACGGCTCTGGATAATATCCGATCACAATACTGTGCTCGCCCGGGCTGTGCCACGGTCACACAAAGGCTTTGACGTGTGTCGTGTTTGGTCATATGTCGGCAGGACGGCAACTGCTGCAGGCACAGGCACAGGCACAGGCTGGACATGTCTCGTGACCATGTGCCTTAGGACCAAACTCTCCTCGACCTCAGCGAAAACCTTGTCCGCCCGCGACGTTAAGTAGTGACTAGGGATGGATTCCGTTACTAACATACTAACGTTAGTAACGTTAGTAACAGCGATACTATCGTTAGCATCGTTGATACTAACGTTACTAACAAAAGCACGTAACTTTTAGCGCGTACGGGTAGACCCGCTAGCTAGTGCGTAGTATTAAACCTACTTTAGCGCATTAAATATTAAAGCGTAAAGGATTACATTAAAGGGTTAACGTTGCATTTAAAGGGTTATGCTTTATATAATTAGTCGAGTTTAATTACTAGCGTATATTAAGTAAATATAATAACTACGTCGTTATAAGTATAGCGCGGTAGTAAGGCTCGGTAGTAAGGCTCGGCGGTAAGGCTTGGCGGTAAGGCTCGGTAGTAAGGCTCGGTAGTAAGGCTCGGCGGTAAGCGTAAACCTCTACCCTTTAATAATTAATAAGTTAAGGATTTATTTAAAGGGTTAATGCTACCGGTGCGAGTTACCTAACTATATAATTGTTAGTGCTATTTAATAAGCTAATAAGAAACCCCTTCTAAGTACGGTAATTAACTAGAATCGACGCGTCTACGCTTTTAGCTATATTCGGCTTACTCTATAAATGCCTTAGACGGCGCGGTAGCGCTATTAATATACTAGTTTACCGTAACGTTGCCTAAGCTAGTGTTAGTAATCGGTTATAGTATCTACGAGGTATAACTAGCGCTACGTATATCTATTACTTAGTAGTATCTCGGTAGGATTCCGAGGGGGTAGTCTACTAGTCTCTATATTAGCTACATTTACGAGTAATATAAGAACTATAAGTCGTTCGTCTATTAAGAGTCGTTCGGATTATTAGGTTATAGCTAGCATAGCCGACCTTCTTAGTTACGCTATAGGCTACTATATTATTCCTATAGCTACTATTATCCTTACGGCGGTTGTCCTTACGGCGGTTATCCTTATAGTAGTTGTTCTTATAGTAGTTGTCCTTATAGCGGTTATCCTTACGGCGGATATCTACGTTATAGTAGTATTAGCAATAGAGTTAACTATTAGCGCGGCTACTCCTTATATTATAGAGCTAATAGTATTATATATAGAAGACGTAGCCTTATTACGCTAGGCCCGTTAACGTATAGATATATATATATTAACTATTATGTCTTATATATCGCTACGAGCTCTTCCTATCGGATAGTGTAATTAATAGAGTACTACGTATTAGGCTCGTCGTCTAGGAGCTTATTATCTAGATTATCGTCGTCGTTACGTAGAGATGCGCTCTACTACTTATCTATATCCTTAATCTTAATAAGCGGCATCTATATAAATAGCACTAGCGGCACCGCTATAGACTTTTTATATAGTCGGATAATATCGTTATCTTCCTACGCTAGGACTTTAAGCTCTTTCTTACGCTACTCTTTTAGTAATAAGGACTTATCGCGTTTAATCGCTCGTAGTTCCGCCTATCGCTTCTTACGTTGCTACTCTACCTACTACCGTCGCCTAAGAGCCTTAGAGTTTATAAAGATATAGATTAGCTTGTCGGTCTTATCTATACTAAGGCGAGTGCGGTAGTTATCCTAGATAAAGTTTATAGCGGAGAAGGACCGTTCTAATAGTACGGAGTTAGCTAGTATATAGCATAAGTAGAGAGCTAACTTCGTAAGGTCTAGTGCGTATAGCCGGACAATGTCCTAATATACTAGCTAGTTGCCCGCTTCGAGAGGGCTCTATAGGTCTTAGTAACTAGCGTAAAACACGCCGCTACGGTTCTTAAAGTCCACGAACTACGAGTAGAAGTCGTCGAACCGTAAGGCTAGCACATAATCTTTAAAAAAGCTCCTCGCTATAGCCGCTTATCCTAGCGTAAAGGAGTCTACGACATTAGGCTCTATATCTAGGTTAAGGGCATATACTGCCTAGTAAATAGGCAAGGTCTAGGTAGCTATACGAGTCTCTAGGACATTTACTAAGTCCTTCTCTAGATAGACGAGGCCAAGGTTCTTAAGTCGATCCTTTATCCTAAGCTATCGAGGGATAACCTAACTAACCGTCGACCGGTTAGCCTCGCTTATTACCTACTATTCGTTATAGACTTAAAGGACGGAGTAGAGTTCTTCTAGGTTACTCTAGAAGCGAGGGTCTATAATAATCGCGATAGCCTTTATACTAGTCTTAGTCTTCTTGCCCTTGTTGTTCCTAAAGAGCCTATCCGACGTGCGTACTATAGTCCTAAGTATATTACTAGCGAGAACGAGCGAGTTAATAGCCGCGAACTAAGTTCCCTATCGTATAATACATGTAACTATAAATGCCTTTATAACCTTCTCTTTTATAGTCTCGTCGGATCCGAGGCCTTCTACTATAAGCGCCTTTAACACCTATATAGACTTCTTCGACTTCTTAAGCTAGCTAATAACGTAATTAGCATCCTTTAGTGTCGACGACAATACGTTAATACCCTTGTTACCGTAGGTATCCTTAATCGCTAGCTAGATACTATGTAAGTCGTAGAACACATAGAATACATACTTAGTCTAAGGGTTGTCCGTAAGTCGCTTAATTACGTTCCTTATAATAGCGCACGTATCGATAGTAAGAGAGTTCTATTTAGAGAGGTCGTCGTAGTAGTGCGACTTTGCGAGCGTAGTTATATTGTCCGTAAGATTAACACCGTCGGCGTCCTTATCCTTTATATCGAGTACCTTAAGATAGAAGGCCTATCCGTTACTTAGATTTATATAGAAGTTAGCTACTCGTACACCGGACTTAGAGTCTAATTTGTCTGCCGTAAAGTTATAGTATAACTCCTTAAACCAAATGTCCTTAACCTTAGTACTAAACTCTTTATATACTAGATTAAGGAGTCTACCTCCAACGTACTTCCGCGTTAGAGGCTTATAGGTATAGTCGAATCCCTTCTAGAAGGCCTTAGTCTACTCCGGATAATTAGATAGGTCGATAGTGTTAAAAGGTAGGCCTCTATAGTGTATCGCCCTCGCGATAAGGAGGTCTCGCTCGTAGAAGCTAGCTACTTTATAAGAGGCTCTCTTCTAAGGCAGCTAGGTTTAATATATGTCCTATAAACGGTATATAGAGTCCTCCTCTTTCTCCGCAACGAACGCATTATATACTATATACTTAGTAAGGTAGCTCTTCTTGCGTATAGCGTTAGTAATCGCTACCTTATAGCTTTTATAATAGTTATAGTTCGCTATAGCGCCCTTTCCGTCGGACTCGTAGGGAGAGAACTAGTATAAAGCGTCGCATCGTAGAGAAGCTATAGCGACGGTAGCTAGCGGCGTAACGAGGGCGTAGAGGACCGTAATACGGGTAGAGGTTATAGAAGGCGTACAATATCGCGTAAGGAACGCGGAACGCATAATACTCGATTAAGGTTTAGAGTTATGTAATATCCTAAACCCTTTAAATTAGGGGCCGATATTAAAGGGTTTAAGATATATTAAAGGGTTAATATTACGGTTAGCTAACTATGCAATTGTTATAGCTATTTAATAAGCTAATAAGGAAGCCTCGGAGATAGCGGCAATGCACTTAGAGCGCGCATTAAAGGGCTAAGGATGTATTAACGGGTTAAGGTTAGATTTAACGAGCTAATATTACGTAAGCTCTAGTATTCTTAGCGTTATCGACTTTATGTTCCTCTTTTTATTAATTACTAGAACAATATATAGGGACGTTAGGCTTAGGCTAGTATAATCGTTCTTATTTATTATCTAAAACAAAGCTAATTATTATAAGGCGCGTTTAGCTTTACGCACTAGTTATACTTAGTATAGCCGCTAAGCGGCTACTTAGTATAAGGAGTAGTCGTACGGCCTTCGACGTAGTCGCGGCGGTAGCGCTAATACGTAGGAGTCTTTATATTACTATATTTAGTAATACGGTTAGCGGACGAGAACTTCTTCTTTACTACTAGGCTCGCTACTGCCTATAATACGTCTTCGACCGCGAATAGCCTATCTATAGTACGCTCGATCTCCTTACGGCGCGAGCGACTATCCTTCTTCTTTACCTCCTCCTTCTCCTTCTTCTCCTCCGATATAGTATACCGACTGCCTAACCTACTACCCGACCTACTACCTACTACCGAAGCCTCCTTTACCTTTACCTTTACCCCGGCTAACGCCTCTCCCTTCTTCTTCTCCTCCTCTACGTTCCCTCTTATTCTCTCTATAATCTCTTAGCCTATAGGTAGTAGCTTATATCTATTCTCGGAGCCGTCCTCGTTAGTAATAGGTTAAGAAGAGGGTTAGTAGGTAGGTAGTAGTAGTAGCGGCCCGAGGTTATAGAGGGCGGCGGCGGGAGTAGGAGCCGGAGGTAGTATACTAGCGAGGAAGCGAGGGTTAGCTATAATAGCTAGGGTATTACGGCGGCAGTTAGCGGCGAGGCGGGCGGCGCGGAGATTATAGCGGTAGTAGAGATAGGTATAAGTATCGCGCTCGGCGGAGGTAGTAGTATCGTAGATAGAGGAGGTAAAGGCGCGGAGCGCCTAGATTACCGGTACGCGAGATATAATAGTAGCGCTAGCGGAGGTAGTAATACGGACGATAAGTAGGGAAAAAAAAACTAGTAGTAGGCGTTAATATCGTTCGAAAAGGGAAGAAAAAACCTTTCGAGGGCCTTATTATAACTACTACTACTACTATAGTCGTGTAAGCTATTACTAAAGAAAGAAAGAAAAAGAGAAGACGAAGGACTAAAGGGTTTGTCTAATATATATATGCCGGTAAGTTACAAACTCGACAATAGGAAGGAAAGCCTATAATAGCGCGGAAGTAAAGGACGTAGCTAAAACACTATAATAGTAGCTAATTACTAGTATTATAACGAACGTACGATAGTAGATGCGAGGTAAATAGACACTAACCGAATTAAAGGGCTAAGGATAGTATTAAAGGGCTAAGGATTAATTTAAAGGGCTAAGGATATTATTTAAAGGGTTAGAGATGCTCTAATTAGCTATAAACGAGCATTATCGGTTCTAAGCGATTGCCGCTATCTCCGAGGCTTCCTTATTAGCTTATTAAATAGTAGTAACAATCGCATAGTTAGGTAACCGAGGATCGACTTTATCTACTACTACTATACGCTATATCCGATACTACTATACGCTATATCCGACACCTCTAGATACTCTATCTACCGCTCTATCTACCGCTCTATCTACCGCTCTATCTACTACTCCTCCTACCGTTCTATCTACTACTCTATCTACCGCTCTATCTACCGCTCTATCTACCGCTCCTCCTACCGCTCTACCTCCGACTACTATACCTCTTCTACGCCGTACTAGTAGCTATCTATACCGTTACTTCCGTCCGCCGAGGCTACTACTACTTCCGTCCGTATATGTTAAGGAAGGCTAAGGCATAGCCTAGCTCTAGACCTTAGGTAAGGTCGTTAATAATACGTAGATAATACGACGCGGAGCGTAGCGGCGAATGCTACTTACGTAACGCATAGTCGTATATTATAAGGTATGCATATACAACTTAACAATAGTAAGAATTAGTTTTATTACTAGTAGGATTACTAGCTAGCGTTCTATATACTACGATATCTTTATACTTCTTACAATTCTAATTCTTCTTTAAGAGCCCGCGGTCTATAGAACCTAATAGTGGACGAGACACCTACCGGCGAGCTACCTACTCCTCCTTAGCGAGCTATAAGCGAACGACAAGGGTCGGTAGCACTATCTAATTAATTAGCTATATCGGTTCCCGATGTAGAGATAGAGATTAATAAGCTAGATTAGGAAGCGGTAAGGCTTTCGGCGGCGCTTCGCTTACGTAACGCTCGCGTCCGTATATAGGAGTTACGTCGTATAGCCGCCGTGGAACCGCCGGACGGAAGCACTCTAGGAGTAGGAGATAATAGCTCTATTACTATAGCGGACTCTATCGAACATCGTCGTTAATAGCTTAGTTAGGATAGCGTCGGGACTCCCGAGTCTACGTCTAGCCTACTAAGCGCCGGAGTGCCGCCTACGAGGGGCCTAGCCTCGCGTCCGAAATTAAAAGAGCTAAGAAACTTTAAGGGAGATAGTGTTACTAAGAGTCGATAGTTCCTCCGCGAGCTCGAACTTATCTTTAAGCTCTCGGTAGATATATACTCGATAGAGAGGGAGAAGATCCTATATAGGGTAATATACCTTATAGGAGACCTATAAGAGAAGTAGTACTAGAACTATAGTATAGCGGATGTTCGCCTTATAACCTTCGACGACTTTCGTACCTTTATACGGGACGTAGTCGGGGATCCGGTAAACCGTATACTAGACGTTACCTTGGAATATAAGAAGGCTTATCAAGCGGATAACTAGACCGTCCAGAAGTTCGCAATAAAGCTAACTATTTTAGAAGATTAGCTAGGTAACTACACGGAGGCGTAGAAGATTCGCTACCTACTTATAAAGCTGTTATAGTGTTACTAGCGTTACGAGACACTATTGTTAAGTATTACACTATTACTACTACTAGGTAGGAACTAGTTAGCCTAGCTACTCGGATTAAAAGCATAGGAGCTTCGGCCGGTAAGAGAGCCGTAACCGACTCTTAAGCACTAAGTAGGCTAGATAAGAAGAACCGCTTCGAGAAGAAGAATTAAGAGAACTCCGGACCTCTACCTCGTAGCCTACGGAGCGATTAGTAGGCTAGCGGCAACCGTAACGTAGGTCCACCGCTAGGCAATAATCGTAACCGGGAATAGATAGCTAAGGCTAAATGTTATAGCTATAGTAAGAAAGGCTACATTGCTCTATACTACCCGAATAAGAAGGTAGAGGTACGTAAGCTAGAAGTAGATAAGGAGCCGGAGTAGAGCTAGACGAAGAAGTTAAAAAAAGGAAGAGGCCTAGAAAAGGATTACGACTAGGCTTCGAGATTCCAGTCGATTTAAGGTATACGTCTCGTAAGCGAGGCAAGGTCGTCTCACCTACGAGCAAGGTAATAGCCGATTTCCTCCTAGATAATTATACGGACGTAAATGTCGTCTAATAATCTTTCGTACTAAAGCACGGTTTGGAGCGCATTAAGAACGCTACCCTTCTATACGTAGGTGCTTACTAGGGGAACAAGAGCACTAAGAGCTATTGTTATAGTATGTATAAGATTCGCTTAAGGCTCGTAGACTCTAAGCAATTAGTTTACACCTCGGAAGTAATCTTCTACGCTATTAATATAGAAGATAAGGCCCTTATTCTCGGTAACCTATAGAGGGCCCAGAATAGTATACTAGTAAACAGCGCACGTAACTAATAGTTGTACTTAACCGAGTCGTAGGGCATAGACATGCTAGAAGTATTCTAGTTTATAGACGACTTAAAAAGAAGCGATAAGGTCTATATAGTAACTATTCGCCGAGTCGAGATAGATACGGGTACGGCTATTACTATCGAAGGACTCCCTAAGGAGTATAAAGATTTTGAAGACATGTTCGTAGGCTCTAATTAGGTGCTAAGTAGGCTACTAATAGATGTAGAGCATATAATCGACCTCGAAGAGGGTAAGAAACCCCCCTTTAAGGCGATATACTATTAGTCCTAGACCGAGCTAAAGTTGCTCGAGGAGTATATCTAGAAAGCCCTTAAGCATAGGTGGATCTAGCGGTCTACTAGCGAGGCGGGTGCTCCTATCCTATTTGTCCCTAAGAAGGATAGTACCGTTCGCTTATACGTAGACTATCGGGGATTAAACGCGATTACGCTAAAAAACTAGTATCTATTGCCGTTAATTAGTAAGACCCTCGATCGCCTATAAGGGTACATATATTTCACGACTATTAACTTAAAGGATGCGTATTATCGCATCCCGATTAAGTAAGAGGATCGCTAGAAGACCGCATTCCGCACGCGTTATAGTTACTTTAAGTACTTAGTTATGCCTTTCGGCTTAACTAATGCTCTAGCGACTTTTTAGGGATATATCAACCGCGCCCTAAGTGGGTTAGTTAATCAGATTTGTGTAGTATACTTAGATAATATCCTTATCTATAGTAAGACACGTAAGGAATACGTACGAGCTATAAGAGAGGTACTTAAGCGACTGCGGAAGTTCGCCCTCTTTGCTAGTCCTAAGAAGTACTTCTAGTTCTAGCAAAAGGTGGACTTCCTTAGATTCGTAGTTACGCCTAAAGGGATCGAGATAGATCCTAGTAGGGTAACCGCAGTCTCGGAGTAGCCGACTCTTAAGACATACGTAGACATCTAGTAGTTCCTTAGATTTACCAGTTTCTACCGGCGATTTATTAAGCACTACTCTAAGATTATTAAGCCCTTTACCGATTAGTTAAAGGGGATAAAGAAGGGCAAGAAGCCTGGGAACCTTAACTAGGGAGCAGCCGAAGAGTAGGCGTTCGCCTAGTTAAAGTCCGCCTTTACCTCGGCTTTAGTGCTTAGGTACTATAATCCTATAAGGAAGCTAAGGCTAGAAACCGACGCCTTAGGCTACGCGCTAGCGGGCATTATGTTATAAGAGTTCGACTCGTAGTAGTATCCTATCGCCTTTTGGTCGAGAAAGATAATCCCTACTAAGTGCAACTATAAGGTGCATAACTAAGAGCTACTAGCCGTAGTAGAGTGCTTTAAGTAGTAGCGTCTATACCTCGAAGGCGCACCGTATACGATTTAGGTACTAGTCGACTACGCTAACTTAAAGGGCTTTATGTCGGTAAAATAGCTAAATAGTAGACAAGCTCGATAGGCTATCTTTCTAGCGCCCTTCGACTTCGTAATTAAACATCGAGCTAGGAAGACTAACCTAGCCGATGCGCCGTTAAGGCGCCCGGACTACGTAACCGAGAAGTAAGTAGTAAGTACGCTGCTCCTAACCTTACAAAACAAGTTAGCGTACTAGGCGACCGATAAAGCGGCTAGAGGCGATCCCTTTATAAGGAGGATCGTTATTACCTATAAGGAGTAGTAGAAGTTAATTCCCTAAGTAGCCGTCCTAAGGATAAGCGTCCTACCTACGTTACCTATAAGGGTCGCACGTGCGGCGGTTTTAGATAATTAGGCCTATATGCTACTATCTAAGATGCTAAAAGGAATAATTAGTATGCTATAGAAGCACGACGAGGAGTGTAGTAAGCACCTCGCAAAAGGACCGTATACGGACTTCTTAATAGTCGATAGCCTACTATATAAGGGTAAGAAACTCTAGGTACCTAGCGACCTTGTATTAAGGAAGTAGGTAATCCGCATATATTATAACGACGCACTAGTAGAACACTTTAGCAAAGCTAAGGTATTAGCACTTCTAAGGAGGAAGTACTTCTAGCTAGGCATAGACGAGGAAGTAACAGAATACGTGTCTACCTATCTAACCTATTAAGTATCTAAGGCGCGTCGGTATCGTCCCTATAGCGAGTTATATACGCTTCCCTTGCCGGACAGTCTATAGTAAGAGTTGTTAATAGACTTTATTATAGACCTACCGCTAAGCATACGAGACGGTCGAGTTTATACTACTATCCTCGTAATAGTCGACCGCTACTCGAAGATAAACATCTATATCCCGGTTAATAAGACTTATATAGCTATAACGCTTGCTAAGCTCTTAGTAGATAAAGTTGTCCGGCACTATAGAGTGCTAAGAGGCATTGTTAGTAATAGAGGGTCTCTATTTACGAGCTAGTTCTAGAGCGACTTCTACTATAAGTCGTATATAACTCGTAGGCTATCTATAGCCTTCTATCCGTAGACGGACGGGTAGACGGAGAGAGCTAACTAGATACTAGAGCAATACCTACGCTGCTATTACAGCGAGTTTTAGGATAACTAGGCTAAATTATTAGTATAAGCGGAATTCGCGTATAATAATAGCGAACACCCTACGTTGGGTATAAGTCCCTTCTACGTTACATATAGGTAGAATCCTACCCTTACTACGGAATCTCGAGGCGAGATTCCTAGGGGAAGGACGCCTATAGCAATTAATGCAGTAATACGCTTAAAGGAGATATACGAGAAGCTTAAGGAACGCTAGAGAAAAGTAGCCGAGTCTTAGGCGAAGTACTACGATAGAAATCATAAGCTAAAGCAGTTTAGTATTAGTAATAAGGTCGTGCTATCGACGAAGAACCTAAAGCTTAAGATGCCTAAGAAGACCTTAGGACCTAAATA
>JALRMM010000313.1:0-43434 GCA_026122155.1 Zymoseptoria crescenta | reverse complement strand
ATTAGTCCCTTAACCTTCCTAGCCTTTCCTAGACTATTTAGGGTTAGGTTAACTTATATTAGGCGCCCCTACTAGGTGCTACGCTATCCCGGACCGGACTAGCGTCGCTACTCTTCGCTATAGAGGACCTAGCCTACCTAAAGAGTAGCGTCTACTTAGGGGGCGTCCCTTTTTCCTAGTTCTTCTAGAGAGAGGGGTTCGGGCAGTTACGCCTAATATAGCTAACCTACTAGCATCCGTAGTAGGTCGCCTTAGATAGGCCCTTCTAGTCTAATCCGTCGTTAGACCTATTCTTCTTAGGCTTAGGCGGGTTCGAAGTATTACTAGACCCCTTCCTCCTACCCCTATTACTACGTCTAGAACTAGAGGTCTCCCTTACCTCCTACTTCTCGGCCTCGATAATCCTAAACGTCTTATTAACTCTCTTCTCTACCTCTACTAGGCTTGCCGGCGGGGTAGGGTAGTTAAAGAGGATCCTTCTAAACGTAAGGGGTAGAGCCGAGTAGAGATTAAGGACTTTTCGATTATCGCTACCCTTATCCAACTTCTTCTAGAGGATCTTTAACTCCTCTAGGAGCTTATCGGGGGCGGTCGTTAGGCTCGCCTATCTCGAACGGTTAGTATAGCTTAAACGACTAGCTAGGAGGTTACTAGCCTAGCTCGCCTATCTCTAACAATTAGCCTAGATCGCAAGCACAACCTAGAAGCTACTATTCCGGATTACTAGGCTCGCTAGGAAGCTTCTAGCTAGGAGGCTTAGGATTAGGTAATGCTATTATAACTACGAGCTATAATGCGAACCTCGGCTTACTAGTGACCCGGACTATTATAGCTAAAGGAGGCAAGTAGACCGTAATCGTCTAGTAGCTACCTTAGTACACGACGGTATCTAGATACAATCCTACTACTACAGCACTATCCACTTTAACTATATACATTACGGGGTAGCCGATATATACCGTTATTGTTGTTACTCCGAAGGAATTTACTATAATAACGGCTTATATTACGACTCCTACGAGAACGGTTACCCGCGCTATTGCCCCGAAAGGCGGCGTGCCCGGAACTATTATTATATAGCAGCCTCCTAAGTATATAACGTAACGAAGTACGACCTAACTATAACGGTACCCGGAACCTCGATAAGGTATAACGCTAGAGAACCTACGTATACTATTATTATTATTATTCCGAAACCTTTCGTTACTATAACAAGCTTTTATCCGGACATTACCTCTCTAGTTACTCGTATAATTGTACCTAATAGCGGTAGGCCGGGCACTATACTTATCTAGCGTCCCGTGGGATTCATAACTATATCGAGCTACGACCCTCTTATTACGTCCCTATCAACGTCTACGAGATATACTTCGGGACAATTAAGCGGGACCGTTATTATCGTATATCCGTTTATAACGACGACGAGCTTCGATCTATCTATTATAGTAGCTAGTACTTCTACTATTCCTCTAAGTAATAGACGTCCCGGAACCGTACTCGTCTAAGAACCGGTCTACTTTACTACTACGACTATCTACTAGCCCGCTATCCTAACTCCCGTTATAAGGACTATTTATACCGGTGGATCTTCTAGTATAATAATTGTTATAGATCGGGAGATCTATACGATAACAACCTCGTTCGTTATTACCGCTACTATAACGACTATAAGAATAATCGTACTGTTTAACCCCGGCCCGCCTCTTATAACTAGTACTACGATCGTTACTCGAACGGTTACCTTTATAACTACTATAGACTACGAGCTCTTAATAAACGCCCCTACTACTATAACGCGGTATATAGGCGGAAGTAGCGGAATAGTCGAAATCGATATACCTATCGAACTTGACTTAGTTACTAAATACGACCTAGACATCTCCGTCCCTATTACAACAACTCGATAGAATAGAGGACTAAGCGGTATAGTAGAGGTGGATCTTCCCGTCGCTTTCTATACGTCTATAGGATACGATCCGTTAAACTTAACTCTAGTTACTACGACTCGATATATTCCTAGCTAGTCGACGGGAGTCGTTAAGATTAATCTCGCTATCGCTTTTTCTACGACTACGAAATATAATACTTAGATTACTATTCCGGTTACTACGACTTAATATACTCCTAGCTAGTCGACTAGAGTCGTCGAGATTAATCTCGCCGTTAATTTCGTTACGACTACGGAATATAACCCTTAGATTATCTTTCTAGTAACTACGACTCGATACATTCCTAGCTAGTCGACTAGAATCGTTAAGATTAATCTACTAGTTCCCTCTTTAACTAGGTCTTTAACGAACACTATCGATACGTAGCTACCGACCTTAATTTAGACTCTCTCGATAAGTACCGATATAGCGAAGCCTATAATTACTACGTCGTAAGGATTAACTTCGAATATATTAGTATCGGAAACAATAGCACTAGACGGCGATCCCTTAACTACTACCTTACTGTCCTCTAAAACTTCTATCTCTACGTCGTTAAGCGAAGTCTTAGTAAGCACTACTACTAAAAGTATAGTAAGCGCTAAAGATTCTACTCCCGTCGAATTATTATCTACGAGTAGTACCTTATAGAGCTCCGAGTCTATTACTTTATCTACTCTAATAGAAATAATAACGAGTAATATATTAATATCTATTATATCGGAAGGGACAACTTCGAATATATTTATAACGGACATAATAGTACTAGATAGCGATCTATTAACTACTACCTTACCGTCCTATTAAGCGAAGTCTCGGTAAGTACTACTACTAAAAGTATAGGAAGCGCTAAAGATTCTACTCCTATCGAATTATTATCTACGAGTAGTACCTCGTAGAGCTCCGAGTCTATTACTTTATCTACTCTAATAGAAATAATAACGAGTAATATATTAATATCTATTATATTAGTAACTTCGAATATATTTATAATAGATATAATAGTAATCGACGGCGATCCCTTAACTAGACGAAGCTCTAGAGTAGCTAACCGGTCGAATTCTAGATTTCTAGATTTCCGAAAAGTATAATTCTCTATTAGTGCGATTTTCGTAGATATATAGAGATCCCTACTAGTTTATTCGGGTATATCTATACTTATTATTGTTCGTTTTATAGCTATTCTAGTTAAGAGATAGTCTTTACTTCCTTATAAGTCGCTAATTATACCTATACTTATTATGCGTAGAAGCGTTAGGTAGGTATTACTTTTATTACTCTAAAGCTCGAAGTTCGAAGCTCGAAGTTCGAAGTTTAAAGTTTCAAGTTCGAAGTTTAAAGTTCGAAGTTTAAAGTTCGGGATTTAGAGTTCTTACTACAACTTCTATTCGCTACTAAGACTTTTATTAGAATTTCATAGCTAAAAAGTAATGTCTACGAGGTATAGATAAGGTCGCCGATATCTTACTATCGTATCTATAATAATAATATTCGTCTCTTATAATATCGTCTATCTCTCTATAGATACGTACTAGTATCTATATAGACGTATATAGGGCTTCCGGCGTATATATACTATCGGACTTCTAGCCTCTATAGATAATTTCGCGCTATCGTAATATCGAACTTTTCGGAAATCTAAAAATCCGGAATTCGACTAGTTAGCTACTCTAGGCCTACCTAGACTACTACCTTACTGTCCTCTAAAACTTCTATCTCTATAACTAGTCTTAGACGCTTAGACTACCTCGTTCGGGCTTATTAGGTATAAGCACCTAGCCCTTCTCTAGGTAGTCTAAGGGCCTAACTCGGGTTTTTATTAGATAGAGGGTTAGCTTTATATACGTTTTATACTAACATAGAGAGTTAGCTTTATTAGATAGGATTTTAAGTAGAATTTGCCCTCGATAGCGACTACGTAATAACGAGGATAGATCTCGAAAATCCGGAACGGTTATTTTATAGCTAGTAATCGTCTCTCGGCCCTTATCTTATTAAGAAAAAAATCGAGCGTATTTTAAAAAAGGAGTAGTCTTTCCCGTAGATTTTGAAGAATTCTTATTTATAAGCGATTTAGTAAAGCCTACTCCTCTTTCAAAATACGCTCGATTTTTTTCTTTTACTCGGCATTATACTTAGCGGACTCGGCGCTATAAAATAACTATACGGGATTTTTAAATTTCGACCGTATTGTTATGCTATTGTTACGCGCTATTGTTGTACTAAAATCTCGTGCTAACACTCTATCTAAGAAGACAGCTGTTGCGCCGTCAGACTATATAGGAAGGTGCCCCCGAAGGGGATTAGCGCCGCCAAGTATAGTCTGTGCGGCTGAGACTACTCCACGACGTTGAGCGGAGTCTTAGTAAGCACGACCGCCCAGAGCACAGCATACGCGGAATCTATCAACGTCGGTTCAGCGTCCACGATCAGTAGCCTGCAGAGCTCTGAGTCTATCGCTTTACCTACACCGACAGAAACAACAACCAGTGTTGCATCAACCTCCAACACCGATGTCACAAGAACCCCAACCACCTCTCCTTCTCCCTCTACGTCCATCCCCGGTAATGAGAATGGAAACGGGATTCTCGATGAAGATGAGACTACAAGTGCGGGTATCACCTCTTCCACGCTGTCTTCAACGTCCGATATTGTCTCTTCCTCTTCTTCGAGCTCGAGTACGACATCCGATATCTCTGTTACCTCCAACACCAGCACGGCGACCCAGGATCCTTCATTGAGCACATCCTTGGTCGGACAGACCTCCACGACCCAGGACGTCTCGTCCAGCACTGCGTCCAGCAATTCCGAGAGCTCAAGTTTGACCACATCGAGCGAGGCTCCAATTTCCACGTCATCGACATTGATCGAGACATCCACTTCCGACAGCGATTCCGCGACTGACAGTGCAACCGCCACTCAGACGTTCGCTGACAGCACATCTACGAGTTTGAGCATCGATGTCTCTCCCACGACTGGAACCACCTCTGCTCTTGAGGCCAGTCCAACGACATCAAGCTTCATTGCGACCTCGGAGCAACTTACGACAACTATCTCTGAAGATTCGAACACTTCTACCACCTTCGAAGTGAGCAGCGACGCCGTAACATCACAGGCCTCGTCGACTAATACCGGAGACTCGAACACTTCTGCCAGCATCACGTCTAGCGATTCCACTACAGAGCAGCTTACGTCGACATCGTTATCGGATGCAAGCCTTACGAGCTCTTCGGCATTGGACATGACGACTTCGTCCACGGCGGATCTTACCACTTCATCGGCGGCCGATCCGACGACCGCGCCAAGCACGACGCCCAGCATCAGTACGACGCCCAGCATCAGTACGACGCCCAGCATCAGTAAGACGCTCACCGAGACGACGCCATCTACAACGCCATCTACAACGACCTCCACAACTACCTCGACAACATCTGCGCTAGTGCTAGAGACACCTCCAGTAACTTGCGACAACCAGGGCATAGAGTGGGCGGAATACAGCAACGGAGAGGCAGGTGATGGTAAAGGCGGCTATCCCGGTTTCAGGACAGAGGTTAGTAACCCGTGTAAACTGCACGATGAAGAAGGACTCCAACTGACAAGATTTATTCCACAGCCACTCCAAATCAAAAACCCCAACTTCCAGGGCAACACGACCAACATTGCCGGCTACACCGCGCCTGCCAACGGAGGCACCGTCACGATCTACGGCGCCAGATTTGGAGCCAATTACTTCGCGCTGAATCACCAGGGCTACATCTTCGCGGACAGCACTGGACCGTACACCTTTACATCCACTAGCGCCGACGAGATTGCACTCGTGTGGGTCGGTCCGACTGCATATTCGGGCTGGACGCGCGGAAACGCGAATCTCGAACAAGCCTACCAAGGAAGAAGCCCGAAGAATCCCTACACCGTCAACCTGGTGGCGGGCGAGTACTACCCGATCCGAATCATTTCCGGAAATTCGGGAGGATACGGCGCTCTCAATCTGAGAGCGACGAGGCCGGATGGATCTCTGTTCTTGGGCGCCGGTTCTGGTGCTTCACCTTTGTTGGTTCGCTTCTCGTGCGATGGGGTCACTGCGCCACCTCACATTCCAATGGACCCGCGACGTAGGATCACGACGACGACGACGGCGATTCAGGCCACGACGACGATTCAAGCTACGACGACTCTGGCTACGACTCTGGCTACGTCGACGCTGACATCCGCGACTGCTTGATGAGCTGTTTAACGTACAATGAGCTTTTCAACTTGATCTTTTGGACGACCGGGTTCGGAGCAGATGCCGTTACTTCTTTCACTTCCATGTCATTCTATCGTCCGTCGGGCGAAATTGACGAATATCAGATCGCGGAGAATGCCGAGGGAAGACCCATACTATTAGTCACAATGAATGTCGAGTCGTTCTCTTCTCCGAATTCAAGGGAGCCTTCAGATATCAGTCTACGTATCATGCATACACGTCCCACGTCTGACGTTGATGTAGACGTGACGTCCAGATGTACACGGCCAGGAGTCGTTAGCAATACCAATATCCCGTGATGGGAGCAAGATCTACCCTGTACAGCATCACATCTGCATGTCGTAGCCTGATGGTACTCCAGGCGACTCACGATTTCTCATTGGGAAGATTGATCGGCGGAAAACGAGGACACTTCGACGAAGAGAGGTCTGTAGACTGTCCGGCCTCCGGGAAGTCGAAGCTCCACTTCCCGCTCCCGCCGCATGGCCTCGTGTCACCTTCCCAATGGAATCTTCTTTCACCATCATCCCTCCCTCAATCCACTCGGATAGAAATATGTTATCGTACGCGATAGACTTTTGCACCACGAGCGTCCGCCGTATGGATCGGAGATTGCCAGCTGCATGATGCCACCCAAGGAATTGCAGATTAGAACTAGGTCTCCCTGGGACCCTGAACAGTCTTCGTTCCAACTTCCCAGGCCTACCAACACGTCGCAACTATGAGGTTCCATGCAGGACTATGGCTGTCCTTTGCCTGTTCTCTTCAAGGGACTCTGGCAATTTCCAAATCGTTCCCGTCATTGACTGATGCGACTCTGGATGATCTGGCGGCGGGACTGGAAGGTGGTGTGTGGTCGAGCGTCGACTTGGTGAAGGCCTACACTGCACGAATCCAGGAAGTCAACGGTGCTCTCCATGCGGTTGCTCAGATCAACCCCGACGCACTTTCGATCGCCGCACACTTGGACGACTTGAGGAGCCAGGGCAAAGTTCTCGGACCACTGCATGGCATCCCGATCCTCCTCAAGAACAACATCGCCACGGATGACCTGCTGGACAACACAGCGGGGTCCTACGCTTTGGTCGGCGCCAAAGTCCCGCAAGATTCGACTATCGCGGCGAAGTTGAGGCAGGCGGGAGCTGTCATCCTCGGCAAGACGAACTTGAGTCAATGGGCCAACTGGCGTTCGGACAACACGAGTAACGGCTGGTCTGCGACCGCTGGTCAGACTTATGGCGCATACTACCCCGAGCAAGATCCGTCTGGAAGCTCCTCTGGATCGGCCGTCTCCAGCTCGATCGGTCTGGCTCTTGCTTCGCTTGGGACGGAGACCTCAGGATCGATTTTGAGTCCATCAGACGTGAACAATGTTGTTGGGATCAAGCCGACTGTTGGTCTGACGAGTCGGTACCTGGGTAAGAAGATCGAAGGGCAGAATGCCTGCAGCGGTCCGAGACTGTCTCTCGGATCATGCTAGCAGGTCTTAGTCTGCCTTCCACGTTCCAGCCCATCGCTGACCCTTCCGCTCTTCTAATAGTCGTACCTATCAGTCAACATCAAGACACTGTCGGCCCAATCGCAAGGACGGTGAAGGATGCGGCCTATCTGCTTCAGGCGATCGCTGGAACAGACAGCAACGACAACTACACTTCTGCCATCCCTCTCTCAGAAAACGGATGTCTACCAGACTACGTAGCGGCCTGCGACCCCAAAGCTCTTGCTGGCGTTCGAATCGGCGTGGCGAGGAACGTCATCGACCTCTGGAGCAAATACGTTGACCGGCTGATGCTCGACGCCTTCGACGAGGCAGTCGAGCAAATCAAAAATGCGGGCGCCACAATCGTCGATGCGAACTTCACAGGCTTTGAAGCTTTCCAGGACGACGGGAACGAAACACTAGTATTGAATGGCGACTTCAACACCAACCTGGTGACCTATCTCGGCGACTTAGCCGTCAACCCAAACGCCATCACAGACGTCGCCGACCTCCTCAATTTCACGCAAACGTCCAATTTGGAAGACTATCCGGAAAGAGACACGCTGGTCTGGGAGGCTGCCCTGAATCAGTCTTGGGGCAACACCGACCCTCGCTTCTGGCAGGCCTACACCGCTCTTCAGTACTACGGCAATGAAGGCGGTGTGCCGGGAGCTCTGCAACGGACGAACACACAAGCCATCCTGCTTCCCACGGAGCTCAGTCCCGCCATCCCAGCCATCGCTGGGAGTCCAGTCGTGACGGTGCCCATGGGGTTCTACCCGGCCCAATACAACACGACCAGGAACAGCTTCGGTAACCTCAACGTTGTTGGGCCGAACTTGCCGTTTGGCTTGTCGTTCATGGGAGCGAAGTGGAGCGAGGCGGAATTGATCGGGTTTGCATATGCGTACGAGCAGATGACGATGCATCGGAAGGAGGTGCAGCCTTATATTGTGCCGAAGACGGAGCTTGCGGATATCATTGGGGCGAAGTAGGCGATATGTCTGGAGAAGGGCAGAGGAGGTTTTATGGGCATATTTCGATTCTCACACTGCATCTCACCGTTAAATCTGCGTGAAGTGCTTGACTCAATCTTCAATGTTCCTTGTCGCGACATCTCGAACTTCCATCCGCTGTGTTTCCATCGACTGTCATGTGAAAGGCTGATCCGATCCGCGGGGTCCACCTCGAACCTCACGTCTTAAGCTCGACGTCTTCCCTTTCCTTTCATGACAGCCTTCGCCATTATGGCGTCCAGTGCCAGCGCCAGCACCGCTGTGAAATCCTCTCCCACCGCTAACACGAAAGCCAACCGCCTGCCCGCTCCCACCCTCTTCGTCGGTCCTCCATCGCGCAACGCCTCAAATCTGTCCCTCGCCCGCCCACCAAACCAAGACACCATCTCCAAATCCCCTCGCGATCCCGCAAGCCGTCTCCGCTCCAATCTCGATGACTCCGAACCTCCACGCGAAGGCGCAAAGACCCACCGCACGACCGAAACCATCCCACCGCTCAAAAAGGCCACGACCAGAAACCTCGAGTCACGATGGAAAGAGATGCAAGCCACGCTGAACGAAGTGGAACTGACAGCGCAAAGCTCCACACACGTCTTTGGCGCCACCCACGCCGCGGCTCTGGATACGTTGCGACATGCACAAGTCGAATTGGCAAGAGCGTGGGGACGAGGCAGTGAAGAGCGGCCCGCGAGCAGCAGTAACACGGGGAACACGACCTCCACATCCGGCGGGGTGGACGTCCACCGCTTCAAAGGCGCCGACGACCTGGCGTTCGATCGAGCGAATGCAGTCCGGAGACGAGGCGACACGAATACCTCTGCTTCTACAGCGCTGAGCGACGAGAGTGGGACGAATTCTTCCGGTGGGTTCAAAGAGGGTGGTAAAACGCAGTTGGAAGACGAGACGGCGCAGGATGTGCGGTTGGCGAGTGAGAGGCGGGCGGCGAATGAGGCGTACTTTAAGAAGGTGGATAGTGGGGTGAAGGACGTTGTGGCGAAGTTGGAGAAGGTCGCGGAGGCGATGAGAGGGGTTGAGGGCGAGAGTCGGAGTTTGTGGAGTGAGAGTCGGAGTTCGTCGAGTGGGGAGGAGGAGAGGGAGGGTGGGGTGAAGTGAGAGGTTGACATGCGGTGGACATTCATTGGACTGAAATCGTGCGAAGGAGCTGAGAGGCGATGCAAATGCCCTTCTCGTGTAGTCCTCCTTGCTTTTGCGCCCAGGCTACATGTCTACATTTTCTAATTCGACTGCGACTGCGACTGCGACTGCGACCGCCTGGACGAGAAAGACCACCACTCGTGTGAGGGAACAACGAGCATCTTCACACACACACAGGATCCTGCCAGGAGGGTATGGAGACGAGTGCCGGAACTCACACAGCAGTGCAACATCGTCACCTTCCTCCGTACCCACACAGGACGCAGCTCGGCTCGATTCGAAGAATTTACAAAACGGACGATCTCACCGAACAGCAATTCCACCAAGCTTTCAGAGACAACTATCGTAAGTCGTAAGAGGAATGAGAAGAAGTTGTGTATTTCTCGAATCAGAATTCAACCGACACGGAGTACTTTTTGAACTTCTGGCCACAACGAGTCCACGGAAATGATCCTCTCGCCGCTAGTCATGGTATGCTACGGCTGTGGCATTCATCGTTGTGGTTCAAGTGGAAAAACCCAGTTGCGTGCCGCATTTGCGAAAAAGCTGAAACTCGAACTCAAGGATTCTCCGCCACAAGGGCTGCGATGCTTCTGCGATGATCCACTCAACGACTTGATGGGCAAACCACAAGCTCTACGTGCATCCCCTTGGTGTCTTGAACGAGGCGGCCATCGATTTGGGGCAGACTGGTGTGGTTGTGGTGTTCTATCACGCTCGAAGGCAGGTCCGTGCTAATGGGAGAAATGGATGTCAAAGTGCATGTGCGCGCCGCGCAAGAGAGACGAGATCATTACTCGACCGTCTACGACAAGGAACTGACGACTACGACCACGTGAGGTCCGATGACGAGAGGTGGGCGCGACCAGGAGTCAATCCGAATGCCGGTACCGGCGATTGGTTTTCATTTGTGCGTGGCGGCTATGCTCGTCGATTGCCGGACTGAATCAGGTAGACAGACATCTCCTTTCCACACGGCAGCCACCATGGCTCCTCCGAGACACCATTGCGGATCGTCTCACTTCAGACTGGACCTCGCGGAAAGCACAATCTTCCCCTCCGGCTGAGTGTAACAACTATTCTCGGTGACGGTCTGTTGACAGATTAGTCGCAGCCTGGTACAATCCGCAGAAAACGCATTTACTTACACGGATGGGATTGTTGCAACCTTCACCGGAAAAGAGCTCAACGGAGTAGCTTTCCTTGGAGTCTTGGGTGATTTGGACGCTCTGCCAGTTGTATCGCATAGTCGGAACGCAGTCGCCAGGCCGGCTGGGTCCCTCCGAGCTGAAGACGTAGGATGCACGATTGTCGCTGCCTTCGACGCCGCATCCGTTCTCTCAGTATTGAAGGATGAACGGGTCGTCCCTTGGATTGCACGAAAAGAGGCCGCTGGGGGCAGCGTCGCCCAGGGCGCGCAAGCCACAGATGAGAGCAAGCGACTTGGTGAGCATTGTGCTTTCGTTGGAGAGATGTTGTGGTGCAGTGAAGTTGTTGACTGAATGCATTTCGGCAGACGGCGCTCTATATATGCGTTAGCTTCGACCTCAGACACTACACGTGTAGGTCATCGTCCGTCGCAAGACGTCATCGACTACCAGTGGTTTGCCTATCGCGAATAGTCCGATTCTCAATGAGTTGTGCAATGCCTGCAGTCTCGGGCTCTCGAATCTTCCCGATTTGTGTCGTCTCGAGGCCGATGAGAACATACTAACGTGCGCACCCGACCGTAAAGTATATAGTGTAAGCAGCTTTGCCGTCCATCTCCTCCACGAAGGATTTTTGGAATTTCGACTGCAACCCAAGCTTTCAAAGCAACAACATCCGAATCATTCGATCCGGAATGAAGGGGCTGCAGATGAGATGGCCCACAACCACCCAGGACGAGATGAGTTTCACCGTGGTGTACTTCTGCAACGACGACTTGCTCCGGCGTAGTGGAAGGTGCCGGCGGCAGCCAGACGGTGCAAGCGTGTGGACCGCTGTCCGTGTCGGATTTTGAAGGGGAAGAGGGAGAGGGTGGAGATGTTGTGCAGGGCGTGCTGTCCACGGTGATCACGGATTGCGAGGTGCCTTTGAAGAGCTGATGGTCTCGAAACAGGTCCAATCGCCAACGGAGGTGCCAGTCTTGATCGTTCGATGTACTGAGAATCTGTAAGAGGCAGTGAATGCAGTCCAACGCCGTCTTCGGCAGCGATTGGCATACCATGATGCTTCCATGGACTTTCGACACGCCACGGACCAACACATTCACTTCATATTACATTCATTCTTAACTGCATGTCGCTATCGTCAGCGGCTTTCCTGCGGTTGCGAACTGACCATTGATCGTACAGCATCCATGGATAGAAAACGAAACCCCTCCAACGCCCTGGCTAAGATTGTATGCAACACAAACATCAAATAGAAACAGAAGAACGAATCGCTGGTCTTCCGCATGCTACTTCTCCTCGGCAGGTGGCGCCGCGGCAGGAGCAGATGTGGGCGCCGAACCCTCACCAACAAGCGTGGGTGCGATCCGTCTCCTCTTCTCACGACCCTGCTCATCGCGCTCAGACGCACCACCCGCGCTAGCCTCCCGCTTCGTAGTCGCAGCCGCGAAGCTCGAGCTGACGCTTGTCGTACCATTCGTCTGGTTCTGTCCGGGCGTTTGCGGTGGTGTGAAGAGGGGTACCGCGGATGAGGATCCCGCTGCTGCCAATGATGGCACGGAGCTCATTGAGGGTGTTGGGTTGTTCATGACTGGCGGTGGATTCTGATCTGGGACTCGTGCGAAGCTGGCTTCTGTTGCGATACTGGAGGCTGACATGCTTCTTGCTGGACTGGCGGGCCGACCACCTACGTGTCCGGTGAAGGTTGTGTATGGAGACGGTGAGGCGTTCGCGGCTGTCAAAGTCGGATTTGAGGTGCCTGGCACGCTTGGTTGTCGTGTGAATCCAGCAGAGTTGGGAACTGAGGCAGTTGCGCCGGGTCCCGTGGGTGTGGGTTGCGGTGTGGACGCGGCGGAGTTCGCCTTGGCGATGGAGATTGGAGCGGGAGTGTTCCTCGCGCTGGACGGTGGAGCATGGTAGACCTGGCCGAGTTCGCCTGGAGCAAACGTGAGAGCAGAGCAGTACCCGTCAGAGGATGTCATGAGCAGGGTGAGTCCATCACTTGACCTGTGGGAGATGTGTCAGTACAGATTCTCCGACTATCGCAATGTAATACGCACCAAGTAAGATCCGTAAAGGTTGCGTAGTGCAGATTGCTCACTACGCAGATTGGCTTCTGCTGTTGGGTATCGTAAAGATGAACCGCATCTTGAGTTGCCACGGCATATACGATGCGATACGGTAGACCAAAAGCTGGCACTGGACCTGGAGGAAGAGTAGGCGTCGGCTGCTTAGTTTCCGAATCTGATCGAGGACGCGGCGAGGCCATCGTAGCGTTGCTTGGCGAAGGAGACGGAGCACTGAGCGGCGGTGGATCCATCGCTGAATGTGAAGTAGGTCCTCTCGACGGTATGACTGGTTCTGGCAGAGGCTGAATGTCATCCGCTGTCCGTGTGTCGATAGTGATCTCCTTGGTCTCGATGGAAGCCGATCGGAGTTGGTAGTACACAGGCGAACATTTCACCGCGATTGACGGCTTTTTGTGACCGGGGAGGTACGCCACAGGTGGCTTGTTCAGACCAGCTCGAGTATAGATGTAGACGGTATTGATGATTTCATCGGTAGGCTTGCCGCCATCGAGAGAGGAGTGTGTCGTCTTGAATTGCCCCGCGGGAGTGAACAGTAAGCTTCCGTCAGGTGCGAAGGTCAGTCTGCGGAAGAAAGATGTGAACGTTTCGTTCGCGTAGAGATGAGCGTTACGAGCTCCGAAGCCAATGCTGCCGGAAATGCTGGGAGATGCAGACGGCATGACAGCTGGAAGCGGCATCGAAGGACTTGGTGAGACCGATCTTCCTCTCATCACCTGAGAGCCGAATGATGAGCGTCGGCTGTGAGAGGTTGCAGGTGGATTCATGGGCAATGCCAAAGATTGTGGAGTACCTGGTGCTGAAGGTCTCGGTGAGCCCACGGCCTCCGATGTGATGTCTGGTACGAATGCTGCTCGGTTCAGAGCAAGATCCGGTGGAGCAGGACTGTGAGATGAGATGCGACGCCCAGGCAGGTCCATCTTCGTCACCTTGTTGTGCTGGTTCAGGGAGAATTGGCCATCCTTTGTCTTCAGTGTGTAGATGTGGACCGAGCGGTCGGACGACTGTGTGGCCACATATTCGTTCAAGGGATCCCATGCCACACCTTGGACATAGTGGTTGTGCTCAGCTATTTGGCGAACAGTTTGCCCTGCAGGGCGTTAGCTACCATGAAACCATTTCTGCCTTCAAGCGCACATACCCGTTGAAGCATTGTATATCCGTGCCACATTGTCCATGCTCCCTGTGATGAAGAATTGTCCGTCCGGTGACCATGCTAGATCGTATATTTCCGAGCCACTGCTCGACCGACACATTGTCTTGACTCTCCAGTGTTCCACATCTTCCAATCCATCATCTCCAAAGTTTGTTGCGTATGCGGGGTTGTCGGAGGGAGTCCAGAGAAGCACGTTGCCATCATCGCCAGCAGTAGCCAAGAGCTCTCCTATACCAGGGTCAGTCGAGTGATGTTGGGAGCAATTGGAGTAGTTTACCTCGTGGACACCAGCGGACGACATTGACGGCCTGTGTGTGTTTCTTGAGTGTGGAAAGATAGGTGACTTTTCGATCATCGCTGTTCGCTTCAATGCTCCATAGCTGCGGTAGCCGGTTAGTACGGGGGTGGAAAGGTATGCGCAAGTGCCGGACTCACTCGAACATGACAGTCACCGCCCGCTGTAGCCAATCTGCCTTTGCCATGAGGTTCGAAATGTGCGGAGTAGATTGGGTCGGTATTGTCGTGCCAGGCGACCAGCAGCGGAGCAGCCTTCATCGTGGCTGATGGCGGAAGAGACGCAAGGACGGAGCAATGGTGGAAGTGGTGGTGTCTTGGAGACGTTGACTGATGTACCTCAATCCTGATGTGAGACGCTCGCTGGCTGTGCGGAGTGGGCGGATCTTTCGATCAAACACCAATTGTGTGCCAGCCAGCTGGGGACATGCATGTGCTGAGGCACGCGTTCGTGCAGCGTGAAGTGCTGGGCACGCGGCTTGCAGTCGTGGGAGGGGCCTCGGTCGATCTCGTGAAGCGTGCGGTTCGAATGTCTGTGGTATGTGGCGGTGGACGGTCGTGTCGATGAGCAGCTGTGGTCGTGATGCGTCCAGGAAGAAGAGTGTGAGACCGAGGAAAAGAGGGACGGGAGTTGCAAGAGGTGAATGCAGTGTGATTGATGGCCTGCAGTCTGCAGTCTGCAGTCTGCAGTCCTGTCCTGGGAAACTCGGGTCGGCTCACAAATGCGAGCTAAAGTGGGGGCTCTTTCACAGCACCTCAAGGTAGAACTACAGTACCTCACCTCACATAGCAGCACTCCCACATTTTCCATCTCCACAACCAGACCAACGTCCGCACACATGCTAGCGACGACAACACGTCTTTCGACCTACTTGTTGTTTCCCGTTGCCACACCCCAGAAGTACGCCGCCCACCCTCCCATCACGAAGACGAACAGCCCGCCGAACATTACCTTACCGAAAAGCCGGTGCTTCTCCTTCCGGGATCCCTCCTCATAATCTTTCCGCAGCTCATTGATCACATCTCCCTTTCTCAGCCTCTCCTTTTTGGTCCACTGCAGTCTCTTCAAATCCACTCTCAGCCAGCTACCGACCAGAAGCAGAGCAGCGACTACCACAGCGCCCGCCGCTTGTACCACATACACATACACGACCCGGTCGTATGAGTCGTTGTCCCGGTCTTGGATGACTCCGGTCACGACTCGGACGATGATGTTCATTGAGTTGTTCTGAATTGCAAAGGTCAGCCATGGCTCAAACAGAGAGGGAATGCGGCCGCAAAACCTGGCGCAGGCGAAGAAACGGTCTCGCACCGCGCTGCAGGCCATACACCCTTCGGAGCACTCACGATCAATACTTTGATGCTGTACGCAGCCTTCAGAAGCGTCAGAGGTCGCTGAAACAAGAGGGCGATGCGCGAGCCACTCACCCCGAAAGTATCCTGATGCCAGATCGCGGTCCGAATCGAATCAATAATGACCGTTGGGCCAAGGATGACGGCCACAGCATAAACCCCAAGACTGGCCGCCGTACCAGCTATGCTGGGACCGAAAGCCGCCAGCGCCATGGATATAAGCATGCCCGTACCGCAGACAGCCATGATGGTGATACGATTCCCGAAAAGATCGATGAAAATGCCCAACAGCGGCACCAGGAAGAATCCAAAGTACTGGCTGAGCGAGCTGTACCATCCGGCCTTGACCGAGTCGACCTTGAACCTCTTTTCTGCCAATTCAGTCGCGTTTGCGTTGAACACGGCCGCCGTAGAAGTCTGGAAGAGAGAGAAAGACAGGATCGTCCAGAATGCCCATGGGAGTTCGAGGACCTTCTTCAACTCAAACTTCCTCGAGTTCTCCTTGAGGATCTCGCCTGTGCTGGGATCTCGCAGGCCGTCAGGGTAGTGCTTCTCGGTGTACTTGCGGAATTTCCAGAACACAATGGTCGCGGCGTTGGTGAACAGATTCATCCCGACAGCAGTCCAATACACCCACGCAAAATTTCCGGTCCGCTTTGCGATTGGGTTTGCACTCGCCTTGCCCACAAAACCGCCGAGCTTACCCATGCCCAATTCAAATCCAAGTGTAGCCGCAAAGCCGTTCGAAGGCGCGAACCAAGACGAGAAGACTCGGTATTGAGCCACCTTGACCGCCAAAGATCAGCAAGCATTCCGGCAACGACCCGAAGCACACTCACCTGCGTAGCGATGTCTCCAAACGACTGAATCACGATCCCGCCGATCATCAGCTTATAACTCCTCACAGTTGTTGCAGCAGCAATGATGATCGACCCAAGACTGTAGATCACATTACCCCAGACCATCGCTCCCGCGCCACCGATGCGATCGGTCAAGATTCCGGTGAAGAGGATCAGAGCAGTGACCATGAAGTCTTGGGAAGCTTCGAGCAGGGCGTATTGGGTGTTGTTGATGTGCAGTTCCTGGCGCATCGTCAGTTGAGGGTTCTTCGGATGGGCACGATGTTTGAGACTGACCTTTTTCAGGGTACTCTTCATTGCGCCGGAAACACCACTGCTCCAGTGCGACCCAAAGCCGACCAGGGCCACGATGAGCACAGCGGTGAGTTTGATACGGCGGGGAACGTGGACCGACTGGCCATCGTTGCTGGTGGTACTGATATTGTAGTCGGAAAATTGCAACGCTTCAACAGCACTGACATCTTTGGAGACTTGCACGATCGATTGAATTTTGACTGCCGCCGTGTCCTCCGTGGACGAGAAAGGCCTTTCGGAAGCCATTGAAGGGGGAAGGGAATGAGCCTATGAGGTGTGAGGTGAATGAATGGCATGGCATGGTGGGCAGATCCTATCTTATCAGATCCCGATGCTCAATCAACGAAGTTTTCGCATCCCTGCGGAGATCTGGTTCCGGACCTTCATAACCCTTGTCACCATGTGGCATGTGTCGATCAGGAAGACTCGACAATCAGGCATGGCTCCGCGGGTGGTGGCTTGGCAGACCGAAGTACCGCCAGCTAGATCATACGAGAGCTATGCACCAAGCCGGCGAAAGGGCAGAAATCTGCTCCGGCTTTCGCCTCGACTCTGCTGCCAAGCGCATTGCCATAGCCGATATCAGATCTTCCGACTATCACATATCAGACTCCCCGTATACTACCAGGATCGCAAACACCGATCAGTCGATTAGCAGGCGGGAAGCAACTCCAAAGCCTTTTTGTCCAGTGCCGGATCACGACCTGGCCCTGAGAAACTCGCCAACCACGCCTGCCGACGCCCATACGCTTCCAACCATGCCTCCGAACGAGGTGCCACCAACGCCTCGCCTATTCTGCTGCGGCTGTTGACCATCTCAGCCAGTTGCTTGCAGTACTCAGGTTCAGCACCAGGAGCTTTCAGAGAATGGAATGGTCGTCCGGGACCTTTGGCTCTCAGGCGCGCGGTGTACTCTTCTCGCATTTCTTGCTGGGAAGGGAGGGACGATCGGGCGGACCAGATTGCTGCCAGGGCTTGCGCTTGGTATTCGTACAGCGACCAGGTCGCAATGTGGTAAGGCACGCCTATGAATGCCAGACTGGGATCCGGAATATACCAGATATCCCGATGCAAGTTGTGCGTCTGCCGCCCATCGGTGATGAGTACGTGCTCATCTGCATCTTCCGGCTCCACCCCGTCAGCATGCTACTGCGGTAGGAAAGGCAGCGAAACATGATAGCCTGTGGCCAAGATGACATGGTGCACGCCGCAAATCTTTTCGCCCGACTCCAGCGTGATGTCTCCCGGGATAGTACCGTCAGCCGCGAGTTCCGCAGCGGCGAGCGTGCCAAATCTCTCAACCTGAGCGACACTAGCGCCGTTCTCTGGAAGTATGGACGCCGGCAAATCGTACTGCCCTCCTCGACTGGACCGCAGTACGACATTCGCCATAGCACCAATCTCCCGCGCAAGGTCCGCACTGGAGACTCCGGCGCCGATGATGAGCACGTTTTGGCCTTTGAAGCCGTCTGGAGTGCGGTATTGTTTTGAGTGCCGAACTCGTTCGGGAAAGGTCTTCCTCCACTTAGCCAGACCCTGGATATCTGGAATGTTGACGGCGTGGTAGTTTCCGTTTGCGACGACGACGGCGTCGAAAATCTGTGGTACGAACGTCAGCGAGTGTGGTACCCGATTTTTTGACAACAGACTTGCCTCCGTGCTATTCTAAATCACAGCTTTCGAAGCGTCGCGAGAGAGCGTGGAGATGTCAACTCTCCACTTCTCTCCGCTCTTTTCCACGAGATTGACTCTCGTGTTGAATCGAATCACATCCCCGATTCCTGTATTCCGCACGGTATCTTGGAGATACTCCGCGAACACAGGATGCCGCGTGAACTCTGCAGTACCCTGCCCGAACTTATGGCACGACAATTCCATCTCCATTGTCGAGACGTTGTTCGTGAGCGAATTGTAGCATGGTCTACACACCTCGAATCAGCGACATCTTACAGCGACTTGACCTGCAGACATACCCAGGTGGTGCAAAACTCAACGACACCTCATCAAAGTCCCCTTCCTCCATCTGCTCGCCGTTCGCTTCGCCCTCGCCATCTTTCAACGGACTATCATGCCTCCGCTCTCGCTTTCCAACCGCCGTCAAAAACTCCGGTGAGTCGCCCACAGAGGGACGCACGGAGGGATACGCGGCGTCTTTCGAGCTGCGTTCGTCGTAGATCCAGAGCCCACCGGCTGTCGCGTTGCGTTCGTAGACTGTTACGGCGAGGCCGGCTCGTCGGAGGTGGATTGCTGTGGAGATGCCGCTGACGCCGGCTCCTATCACGGCCTGAGGTACAGTGTGTCAGCTTTTGGTTTCGAGATGTGCTCAGCTTGCAGCATGTCGGCTCTTCGGAAGACTTACCACCCGGCGAATCCCATTCTGAGTATCAGCCATATTGAAGTAACTGTGAACTGCCCCGAAAACGAATGTAAGAGAAATGTGTCAGGAACTCAGCTAAACGTTGTCGAAGAAAAATCAAGGAATGCATGCCAGAACTGCGATGGCGACTTTTATCGAGAGGAGGCAGAGGGGATGCGGTGTGGAACTCTAATCACGCAATCTGTGTTGGAGCTCTGAGGGAGCTTCATCACGCCATAGAACTATCTCCCTGCATGTGAACGGTAGAGTTTCGATCTGCAGGCTTACTCCCTGCAGATCTTTGATACGAGGGTACATCTGGGTATGTACATGTCTCTATCTTGTCGGGCTTTTTCTACTCGATCAACAGACGTGAAGAAAGAGGCGGAGGATACCTTTGCGTCGTGACTAGAGGGCACCTTTTTTCGCTCATATCGCCGGTTGGCCGGGCTATTCGCGCAACAGCTTGGCATCGTTTACGAATGGTAAGCCCACTGTACCATAACAGTGCAGCGAGCGTCAATCAGCCCATCGCTCTAGACGTGAACGCCTTGATCGTCTCTGGTCTCCAGCTGCGAAGCGGAATGAACAATGAAAATTGTGTTCTTGCTGGACAAGGACTGGTAGACTTCACACGTGGTGGTGCAACGCTGAGCAGCCACGCCACGAGGGCATAACGCTGGGAGCAGTCAGATCGTGAGATCCAACGCTGGGAGCAGTCGCATCACGAGGGCACAACGCTGGGAGCAGCCACACCTTGAAGGCACAACACTGGTATGTTGGAGGAGGATCAAGGGAGGGTTGCCGACTAGATAGCACGGTCGATCTTCGCGCGCTTGAGAGGAGGCGAAGGTGGCGATGCGACATCAGCAGCGTTCGCTGTTGGCTTCGGCTCTGGAGAACCAGTTCGCTTGCGCTTGCTGCCGGCTGAGGCTGCGACGTGGGTTGGAGGACGAGCGGGGACTTCGGACTCGATGTCGCGGTCGATTTTTGCACGCTGGGGAGGGGCTGATGTCGACGCTGTACCAGGCCCGTGTGCTGTTGAATGTGGCTCTGCAGAATCTGCTCGCTTGCGCTTGATACTGACAGTGGCGGCGAGGTGTGTTCGAGGACCAGCGAGGGTTTCGGTATCGGTACTCCGGTCGGTCATTGCACGCTTGGGGGCCGCCGATGTCGACGCTGTAGCAGGTTCATTTACTGTCATTCGCCGCTCTGGAGAATCCCTTCGCTTGCGCTTGTCGCCAGTCGCGACCGCAACCCATGAGCCAGTCCATGTCTGCATGCCGTCCAGCTCCATGTACGTGCCCTTGAAGATCATGGGCACAGTTTGTTCGAATGGTGTGGAGGGTGTAGGAGGTGTCGGGAATGCAAAAGCGGCAACGGGACGGCAAGATATGCTATGCTGGGCTGAGGCATGTTCATCCCCCCTGGTTGACCGAGTTAGTAGCGACGCCGCTGCGGCGCCACTCCTCTGCAGTTCGCCAGTTCGACTGCGTTCTGAAGAAAGCGTCACTGGTTGAGGCACGTGCAATCCTTCTTGCAGACGTTTTTGGGTCCACCGAAGCGCACGCATGGTGTGCAGGGGATGCCCGGCTCTTGATTCTTCAAGTCGCACTGTGATGAGTTAGCGACAAATTATGAGCTCGTCCTCCGAAGATTGCCTTACGTCTGTCCATCTCCTCTGGTTTCAGTTTGTGCAGGCTTCTCCTGGCGTCTGCGAGATGTCTGTCTCCATCTTGGTATCGACTTGCGCGCACTCGAAGAGAGTGGTATCGGTGAATACGACTGCGAGGTTGCTGTTGCTCGGGTTATTGTTTGGTATGGTGGAGGGATTGTTCACCGCAGCGTTTGCAAAGTAATTCTGACATTTCGTCGAATTGTTGATAAGCAGGCTAGCGCTGATCATCCGGCAGGGTTGTCTGGGAGCGAAGCTGCATACTAAGGTACAGTGAAGCGATTACTCACCAACTACTTACACTGCCCATTTGCGGTAGTTTTGTCATCTCTCGCGGATTACGTTCGACAGTCTATTCCTGAACATCGACTGCTGCTCGTATCGTGGTGCATGTGCCAACGGCATTCTTTCACGTCCCACCGCTCGGCATCTTTTCTGCATGGACATCTTTCGCAAGACACTTAAGCTCGTTCTCACCCATCTACACAGAGGCACGAAATATGTGGCTTGCATTCATGGCGCGACTTGCTCTTCGCTGTTTACTCCCTCCAGGTTCGAAGCTCTCGCTACCATTCTGTACTCGGTGTGCAGCTGCTCAGCGAGAGTCAAGGGCCACCAGAATCTGGCAACATACGCAACAGCCAGTCCATATCCGTCAAGGGCATGATGACCAAGTTCAGAAGCAAGGACAGGCAATGCTCGGGCTTCGAGATGGAACGGTAATAGTACTTTGGGAAGCTTCGTCTGAGGTGCTTACGAAGGTTCCTGTCGGAGGTTGACGAGCGGCTGGGAGAAAGAGAAGAACGTCAAGGGAGTCCTCGCTGTTGGTGACCCGCCATTCGGCGATGCGGAGCTCGACGGGAAAAGCTTCCTAGGACCGATATTCCAAGACAGGCATCGCAGAATGTTCGGGAGTGACCAGCCAGATGCAATGCTCAAGCCTCAAAGGGGTGAGATGGAGGCGTGAAAAGAAGAAGGAAGCGGGAGAAGAAGCAAATACGATACCGAGTACGAGAGTCCAACTGACTAAGCAATGATCGCCTCAGGCATCAACAAACATCTCTGCTGACTCCCTGGACTTCCGACCCATGTCACCACTCCGTCCCTCCCTCCTCAAGGAATTAGAAAAGCGGCTTTTGATATGGCCCGAGGGACGATAGACGAATGGATTCCGAAGGCAGAATACAGTCTTCGAAGCGCGCTGTTTGACCATGAAAGGTAATGCTTGCTCGTTGGTGTTTCGCGGGAGCGCGACAAGCATCTCTATTTCATTACAAGGATCGATGCTGCGCACGTCCCGGACATCCAAACCTTCAAACAACACCTGTCAGATGACTTCCCAACCTGCTGGACGTCAATCCCGCCCACGCCGAGCATACTCTGCTCTTCCTCTCAGTCCGCTATGGGAGCGGCCCATGCGAAGTACGCCGAGGTCCATGAGCCAGAGCAGGACGAGGAGATCATTGCAGCACAGCCCAAGGTCACTTGGAGGAGCTACGTGTGGGATAGTCTCGACAAGTCTCCTGAAGAGAGGAAGTTCCTTTTCAAGCTCGATGGTGAGTTCTTGAAACCCCGTGTCGGCATATACTCACTTGGAGGATGCTGGTCTTGAGAATGCATAGCTTTGCTGTCAGCGCTGACTCTCTCCGTTAGGCTTCGTCTTGACGTATGCGAGCCTTGGGTGTGTCCCTCACGAATCATCACATTCGACGAAGTTTCGGGCTCTGATGACACTATAGCTACTTCATCAAGTTCCTGGATCAACAAGCCACGGTCAACGCGTTTGTATCTGGGATGTAAGGAGAAGTCTTCGAAAAGTTGAGGGCGCAAATACTCATCCCTCGCAACAACAGGAAGGAAGATGTCGGCCTCTACCAGAACGAGTTCAACTACATGCAAGCCCTCTGGGCAATCGGCTATGTCATCGGCCACGTTCCCAGCAATATGCTCCTCACACGCATCCGGCCATCGATATGGTAAGCGAACACCTTCGTCGCCCAAAGACCTCCAAGACACCTGCTAATTGACTTTCGCCCCTGAAGGCTGCCTATCCTCGAAGTCTCATGGACAGTGCTAACATTCTGCACGTCGGCTTGCTCCACGGCGCATCAGCTGTATTTTATCCGCTTCTTCGTAGGGCTTCTGGAGTCTGGCTTCTACCCAGGCATGCAATTTATCATTGGAACCTGGTACCGGAAAGATGAATTGGCGAAGCGTTCATGCATCTTCCAATGCTTCGCTCCGATAGCCACGATGTTCAGCGCCTACCTAATGAGCGCCGTGTACAATCTGGACGGCGTCGGCGGACATCACGGATGGCAGTGTGAGAGAGCATCTACAACGCCGTGAGACTCGCTCTGACATCCTCGCAGGGCTGTTCATCGTAGACGGTACACTATCACTCCCAGTCGCTTTGGCCGGCTTCTTCATGCTGCCAGATACCCCCGAGACCACTCGCGCGTGGTATTTTACCGCCGAAGATCGAACTTTCGCCCGGAAACGAATGCAACTTGAAGGTCGCAAAGGTCGCCAGCCCTACACTCGTGCTAAAGTCAAGAAGATGCTTGGTTCTTGGCGGGTCTATGTCCTACCTTTTCTTTACATCCTGTTCACCAACGGGACCAACGCTCGAGCTGGAGCTTTCGTTCAGTGGCTAAAGCATTCCGGCTATGACGTCCATGACATAAATGTGTACTCGACCGCCGCGGGAGCCGTGGAAGTGGTTGCAATTCTCATCTTCGCATGGACATCGGACACGATCTTCCGTGGCCGACGCTGGCCTGGCTTGATATTCGCCGGCATAGTGAACATAACTATCTACATCTCGCTCGCAATCTGGGACATACCGCTGAAATGGAAGTGGGCATGCCACTGCCTAGCAGGGGTAGGCTATGGCCTCGCCGGTCTCCTCTATGCATGGGCTCATGAGCTCTGCGCCGACGACTTCGAGGAGAGAGCTCTGGTCACGGGAGCTATGAATGGCATGGGATGGGCGGTTGGAGCATGGCTGCCGTTGATCGTTTGGCAGCAAGTCGAAGCACCGGAGTTTCGAAAGGGATATATAACGGCGACTTGTCTTTCGGCGGCGATGATTGTGATGACGTTTGTGACGAAGAAGTTGCATGAACGACAAGATCAGGAGTGAGTTTCGATATGTGTGAGAGTTCCAGGCTTCACGCTGACGGTTTGACAGGAGCGCTCCAGTGGAGGAATACTTACTGGTCGGTGGAAGTCCCAGAGCTTCAGAGGATTCCATCCTAGCTTCGGGGCCTCAAAGGGTGGGGTAGTAGACTCACACCAAGGTGCAACTTGAGAGGCACAGCGAGGGCTCGTATACACCGGAACTTCATATCGCATAATGGCAGTAGGTGCAGACCGACCTCAAGTGCTCGCAGTGCTGCCGAATCCAGTCCCAAAGCACTTTGCAACATCGATTCCCGCGAACTGTATCAGGCAAGCCTGTTTTTTGGAGAAGATGGAGGAGCTCAAAGCAGGCGCCGACAACGAACCATTTCCTATCGAGGAGTACGACTTCGAGACTCGCGTTGTCTGCTCATTAGGAATGCCATAAATTCATTCCTGCGCCTCCAAATGTCCCGAGAGTGCTTCTCCGACAGCTGAATTCCCTTTCTAACATCCCAACAAACCGCGATGTTGCTTCCATTATTTCAGACGATGTAGCCTCTCGTCAGCATATTCTTCAGTCCCCTGCGCAGCGACATCGATGGCTCTCTTCCATCAGACCTCCTTCGGCTGCCCTCGAAATGCTCATCTCGTCCATGTCGGTTCCTGCTCGCACGGTCTCTATGCCGTGCATCCTCCCGAGCTCTCTGCTTGGCTCTCTCCTTCGCCCTTTGACGGCCTCGAGCAAGAATCTCGAGACACGTTTCTGCCTCATCTGCAAGCTGGCGATGAATGTCAGCCTGGACAACCCCGCTATCCTTTTTACCTCCCACTAACACATAGTCCAAGAGGAGCTCCTCGACGAACGGGTCCACTTTGGAAGTATGCCCCAGCCTCCGATCCTGTCGAATGACGGCCATTCGCTTCTTCATCCGCCGGCGGATATCTCGCCAGCTGTAGTGCTTGTAAAATGACTGAACCGCAGTCTCCCACGAGATACGTTGTGCTTTGTCGTAACGCCGTTCGTCTCTCAAGAGCGTATGTAATGCGGCCTGGCATTCGAGGTACCTCTCCTCGGCTTCAGACTTCGACAGCTCTGCGTATTCCATGCTGGCTGATGTGAGAATCTTTCTCAATATGCCCAGCGTCAGAGGGGTAACCTGGGAAGAGAAGAGTTGTGGATCGAATCGCAGCCGGAGGTAAGCAATGAACGGGAAGCTGGGACAGAAGTCAGCCGGCTTACGGGACGGTCACATATGGGTGTTTGTCAATTCGCTATGCAATGATGCATTCAACACGGCAGTCCGGTGATAGGAAAGTCAAGCAGCGTGGTGGCGAGACGCACGATTATGAGCAAACAAAACACACTGACTATGTACTAGCCGAACCATATCACACGCAAACGCAGCCAGGCTATTTTCGAGGATCAGCTCGGCGCTCGCGGTGTTGATGTTCAGATCTTGTCGAGCCATCACGTTGGAGTTGTCAACGAAGACTTCCGCGGCTTGCAGGAGGTCTTGCACATAGATGATGGCATGGCGAAGGCAGAGTTGCCGGGTCTCGGCGACGGCACAGTGGACGGGGAGGCCGCCGAGATATGTGGCCACTTGAGGAGGTCTGAGCATGCATGCGAACCTTGGGGCGGAACACAAGCTCCGAGTGTGGGCCTTACGCCAGTCAGCTCATCGACTAGAAAGCAGGTGGACTGGACGGACAACATATTGCGAGGGTTGATCATGGACGGCAGATATTGCAGCGGCGTGCCTGCCGATGTGACCTTGGGAAATCTTCCGAGCCCATCACCGCCGCGGCTCTGTACGTCTTGATAGAGGGCACCATGACCGTCCAAATCGTTCATGGCGAAGGCGAATTGGTGAAGTCAGACTCAATCGTTGGACTGTAGAGAGCGGACGTGACAGCCTGCCTCCTTCTCAGTTGCGCTCCTTTCCCTTCCTTGCGTGAGCCACCAAAACTCACGCATGCGTGAACGTTAAGCCCAATGCGTGAGCTGCGTGAACCACCAAAACTCACGCATCTGCTGACGCCTCCACGCATGCGTGAGCGTGAACCACCAAAACTCACGCCGGCGTGGACGCTAAACCTAATGCGTGGGTGCGTGGACCACCAAAACTCACGCCGGCGTGGACGCTAAACCTAATGCGTGGGTGCGTGGACCACCAAAACTCACGCATCCCTGTTTCTGTTTCTTCTAGCAGACCCCTAAAAAACACACCGAGCTGACAGCGATCTGAACCGGAGACAGGTGACAGCGCGTGAGAGGAGGACAATGGAAGGTCTTGCTCGGGTGAAGGTTGCAATCGTGGAGGTGAATGAAGCAGGCTATGAAAGGCCAGAGAGACTCGTTGCATTGGCTGACGCGAAGCAAGTCGGACATCACCGACGGCCCTCCCTACTAGTTCTAGTGCCGCGCCAAGTACTATCGTCTGGCCTTGTCTTCGATCTTGCCTATTTCGGCAGTTCGCAATTGAATCTTTGCACAATCAGGATTAGCACCTCTCGACGGACAAATCACACGGCTTCCAAAGTTCATCCTTCCATTCGAGCCAGCCAACTTGCCAGGTCCTTGGTGGTAACGGGCCATGGCTCTGATTAGTAAGTCTTGCCGACGACTTCTAATCACGCAAGACCCCACCTGTGTTCCATCAACTGAGGCCCGCAGGTCTTCATGCCGCTGTCGATCGAGCATTACAAAATCGTCTCTGAGCAGGTTACCACGTACGGCGGTGCCCATCCGAAGCGCGGACTTTTACATCACGGAACTCCTGTCGAAAGGAAGCAGCAAGAATTAGTGCACGGTTGAGTTAAGCAATAGCTCGTGGCGAGAAAACATCTGTGGACCCTGCATGCCTTGGCAATGGTCCATAAATCAACGTCAGATGGTACTTAGTATGGATGACCCAGGATTGGGCAACTGTCAGGCGCTAATCTGATTGCAGTCAAGCCCGTTTCCCTACATCGCAACCAACTGCGCACTTCGCCGAGCGAACAGACGGATGCGTTGTGTGTTCTTGTGTCCCGCGTTCCAGAGGCAAGCGCGGCCTTCATTCTGGGACTAGCGCCGATGAGTGAATATGAAGCGGGGTAAGCAAATTTTCCGAGCGAGCACTGTGCAAGACGACAGTGCATATATCTCTCGATGCGAGAGCTGGAGCTTTCGACAAGCAAGAGAGACAAGGTAGCCCTTCGGCTACAGGGAGTCTGACGCCCGACCAAAAGCCGTGGATTTCTCCAAGGTGCAGCACTTATGGTTGCAGTGGGCAGAAAGAACAGCGATGTCCCCATACCAATGGCAAACGTTCGAAGTGCCAAAGCCCTAAGCAATCGCCCGACACCTGGAGCAATGCTCGACCAAAACAGTAAGACTTGATCGTTCTTTGCCGCATTGTTTTGGACGTTCCACGGCTCGTTCAAATGGTAAAATGAAGGACTATCAGGAGCCGACAGTGTTGCTCTCTGACGGGGAATCGAACCCCGGTCTCCCGCGCTTGAGTAGCATTGCAATTGACAAGCTATTGAACTATTAGACGGAGAGCTTAATGGATTGTGAGGGGAAACCACGCACCGGAAATCATGACCACTAGACCATCAAAGAGGTGCATTGCGTCTCCTAAGATTTTTTGTACTTGATTTTTGATTGTATATATCGCTTTTGCATTCTTCTCGTCGTGGTGGCCCTCCGGTTTTCGGGTTTTCATCGTTTTAGTCGCGCCCGCTTACGGTTATTAGGCTACGGGCACTAGTACCGGAGTACGGGCGGAAGCAGCGGGCAACGAGCACTAGTATACGCTCTTATTGGCCCAAGATTAATTGCCTCTTCAATTACGAGCTTACCAAGGAAGCTACCCTAGCAAACCCTAAGCTACTTAAGAAGTAGTAGGGCAGCGCCATAGCTATTGTTAGAATAAGGCAGATCCGAAATGTCTATGTTAAAAGTTATGTCCGACGCTCGAATTCCTCTAAGTCCTGCCTACTAAATCGTGTAGAATGCCTTCTTTATATAAAGCACTTTTCTACGCTTTTAGGCCGGAGAACGAGGAGTATACTTGTTCTTATAAATGTCTAAGATGCGTATATATATACTATAAACTAGAAATTAATAGTAGAATATACGTAGGAGGGAAGTAAAGGATAGTAGACGCTAAGCGGACGGGCTTTCCCGCTCTAAAGTTATTACTAGGACGGTGCACATAGCCTAACAAAAGTTATCCCGATCTGCCTTATTCTAACAACAGCTAGCGCTATGGGGGCAGCATTCCAATGTATAAACATTATGACCACGCTTGATCGTGGTAGGATATTTTGGAAGTTATTCACGCCGCACAAACACGCACGACAGATTGCGAGAGTTATACAAGCGTCTATACCAAGTCTTGGAGACGGTCTCGCCAAAAAATTGATGCACTACATCGATAAAGACTACAACCTCCCGTCATCTCTTTAAGCAGGTCTAGTGGAACAGGTCGAGCAACCGCTACAAAAGGTATTTGAACAAGCGGCGGCCAGCAATTTCGACGACGCCTACAAAGCGTGGATGAAAGACATAGTCGAAGTGAACAGCAAGCTGGAAGAATACAACCGAGCCGCTGGCATTAGAAAAGACGATTATATACTGCTATTGTCGGACCTGAACAAGTTATTCCTCCAGGCTCAAAATGCATCGGGCCCGGAAGTCAAGACGACGATTGAAAAGGGCCAACTCAAGTTTGCGACTTTTCTTTACTATATTGGATATTGTCAGATGGCGCTAAAACTTGCGACGCAAGCTGATATTGACAAGAGCAAGTCCGAGCCCGTTGAAGAAGAGCTCAAGTCGATTTTGGAATCATAGAAAATCCCAAACGAGCGAGACAACCAAGATCTCGTTGCGGAGCTAGCTAGACAAGCCGCGTAAGAAGATTCTCCCGGCTCGACCGCAACTGATTCAACCAAGTCTTACGCCACAAGTCCGGACTCCGCGAAGCAAAAGCCCCCGCAGACGCAGAGCATTCCACCTAGACTCAGGCCTTCGAGTATAGACGGCCCGACATTTGGCAGCGACGGTGTCACGCACGTGGGAAAAGTCGTATCTGTTCAAAGGGTTGGTATAGGCTATCGCTGCATTGTCAACATTGGGACTCTAGACACTCCGGTTTACAAGTTCATCGCTAGCGGTGAGCTTGGACGAGGCACCGCTTCGGATCTTGCTCTAAGGTTTCCACACTCCGGGAGGGATGTCCGTGACAAAAAGGCTGCCTAGATCGAAAAAATTCTCGCCATCGTCCAAGCCAACAGTACCAGCACTTTAAGAGCGCCGATAACGAAGTTCTTAGTCAAATGGCGACCCGAGGCGGCCATTCCGGATCCAGTTTGGATTACGAGATCTGATCTTATAAGTATCTGTGGAAAGTCTTGGACGGAAACCCGGCGACAGAAGCTGTTGTCAATTTGGAGACACAACCTCAAACACCTCGACGAGATGCGCGAAGTAGGTCTACATCCCGTGACTGGTAAGCCTCTAACCGAAGACATGCGGAACACTATGCCTTGGCTCTTCCCTCCTGAAAGGCTTGTCGACATTAAGGGGCAGTCGTATAGCGGTGCGAAGGACACGAACACCGCCCGGGACACGGAAACCGACCACATCGGTATTGATGAAACTACTCTCGGTGCAATGGACATAGATTCATAGCGAGCTATCGAGAGACACTCAACAAAGATTTATAGACAAGGGATGGGCCTTTAAACGCCTGTCGTAAACGTATTCAGCAATGAATGTGCGTTCTGCGCGTGTCGGCCAACTTGACAGTGGGTATTGTCCTTTATTGAAACACACCAGATGCCCGGGCGTTTACCTTGACTTTTGGAGGCAAGAGATTGATGCATGTCCTCTTGCAAGTCTTTTTTAGCTATGGCAGGTGATGCGGAGCAAAAAAGAGCGTTTGGCCGGTGTTGTCTCAGTACTATACCGTTTTCCACCAACACTGCCTCTTGTCGGTGCTCGTTCTGCAACCAATCCCGCCCGACGTGGTTGAAAGAAGCCGTCTTGTCTTTACCGGGAAGAAATGCCGTTTGAGCATCAAGACGCCCAGAACTCCAAGTGATTGGTCGAGAAACTACTTGCGCCGCCAGGTCTCAATCCGCGTCACTTTTCGGACTCCGCAAAGGCCCCACAGCCTTCTTCCGCGGATGTGCCGGTGCCTGCGCCAGCAGGGAAGAAGGAGGTTGCGGAATAGACAGAAAGCAGACGGGCTGTTCTGATGTGTCCGAGGCCTGTCTTCGAGCCGGACCAACCTGGGGCCGAATCGTTGTTACAACTCTAATGTGACGAGAAAATGTCGGGCGAATCACGCAACGAGATGTTGGAGTCCAACAGAGGCACCTGCGCAGGCGGATCCGAGGTTGCTAATTTGGTATCACCGTGGTGTATGACGGCCGGGGTCAAGGGGGCCACTCTCCGATGTGCCAAGCAGAATGGCCAGTCCATCGTTCTCCACGTCAGGTTGGTCTTGCTCGTGTCACGGCCGGTCTGACCACAAGTAATCGCTTGAAATCCTGGCGCAAGATTGCACGAAGATAGCTCGACAGACAGATACTGAGCTCACGACCTATTCGGGGTTTCTCGACGCAATTCTCCCCTCTCCGACGCCGAGGGGTGCAGAGTGTCTCGAAATCCCGGATAGCCTGATGCATAGGGTATGTAATGACTCACCGCGCATAGTCGGGGACAGGCTCATAATTAGAATAAGCCCGCTGTCCCGGGCCCACCCACGCCTGGTGGTTTGATTGGGCTGCCCTCAGTTGCATCATGTGCACGGGGTCGGGTTGCATACTCAAGGCAGGCATCTGCACGCGAGCGGCACAGCGAGAGTCCCACCTGACGATGTCCAATTGGTCGGTGGGCCAGTCTTCGAAGAATACAAAGCAAGCACGATGACCTGCACAGTGGGAGCTTCCAATTCATTCTGCCAAACAGCGAGTTATAACTCCGTCGTCTCGAGATCCATCATCAGAAGTCCAGCGATGTGCACCAAAATCCCACGGGCTCCGCGAAGATACGCATGCGGACATACCGTCAACTACCCCGAACCTGGAGCTCCAAACATACTAGAATGCGAGAAGGCGCAACTTAGCGGCACCCAGTGCCAGCCACCGACGAACGCTTCCCAAGGCTCGAGCTACGACAGGCAAAACAAGTGTCCACCATGCAGAAGGGTTTGTCCATGTATGCGCAGCCTTCGTGTTCTTGAGCTAACTTTCTTCAGGCGGAGCGTCAGACGATGAAGACCGGACGTTGACTTCGTGCGGAGCGAAAACCACGGCACGGTGATCGAGGGGCTCGGTGGGAGGTGCTGCCGCATACTGCTTGAGCTCGCATGCAAAGTCTTGAACGCAAGTGTATTTTCGGAGCCAGCAGTTCTGTATGACCGGACCGAAAGTGTGGCCGTCCAGGTTGGGCATGGTATCGATGCTTGGCCAGTCCGACTCATCGAAGCAAGTGGTAGAATAGTCTTGCCAGGTCAAAATGGAATAAATGACGGCGGAGAGATAGAGTAAATCCAACAAAGCTGTTCCACCGTTGATATCGACCTTTGTAATGTCCTCTTCTGGCGAGATTAGCGAGCTGTTTGCGAAGTCGATGATGCGGAGGTCGAATTCGTCCGTGAGCAGAAAGTTGCGCAGAGCGATGTCCAGGACCAGCACTCCCCTCTCGTGGCAGCGGGCAATGATGTCTGTGGCTTGGAGAGCCCATTGCCATCTCCAAGACACTGATGGCGGTTTGTGGCGATGAATGAGTTCGTGTAGCGATCCGTTTGGGTAGTATCTCAGCCGAATTCCATTGTCTGAACACGCAAGACATTCAGCAACGCCGGGAACATTGTGCAGTCGCTTGTAGACTTCCTTCTCGGCCTCCAGAGATTCGCGGTAAAGGTCGTTGTCGGCATGAGGCTCGATCTCCCCATTGGGCTGTAAATGTCCGAGAAGATTTGGGATCTTCATGACATGATCCCCAGTGCGAACCACGAAGCCATCGGCACCGTTACCGACCAGTTTTGCCGAGTCGACGCGGCTGCCGTTGGCGAGAATGATGCAGACCATGGGAACCAGAGATATAAGGTGTTGTGTAGCGGGGTACGAACGGGCGATGGTGCTTTCGTTGAGTTCTGGGGCGCAGAGTGCAGCGAGAGCAGCGCCGTTGTTTGCATACATCAAGCGGCAGAGGAATAAAGCTGATACAAGCGGGATTGCTGACATAATCGCTGGCTCGTCCCGTGCCGAAGAAGGTACATGCGGACCTCACACCACCCACTTGAGGTGCACTTCTCACTCTATGCCTTCGTGTCAATTACCAAGTCGACCTTCTATCGCGAGTTCTATACTCTGTCGGTTACGAAGCCGAGATGATCGTAGATTCCTATCGAGTATAAAGTATACCTAGCGTGGCTTAAGTAGAATTACAGTACCTTAATTACGCCCGTCTTTTATTAAGCCGTATTAAAGGTAAGGTCTAAAAGCAACATGGTAACCGCCCGCCCTACTCAGTTGCCTGTTTACTACCGGAAATAGTTAAGAGTACAGCGCTCGAATAGCAGCCGTCTGCGAAGGATTCTCGGCTGTTTACCGCTAGCGATGCAAAGGGATGTAGCGGACGCAGCTCCCTACAGGGGAAAGCTTCTCGTGTACCTTAGTATTTGAAAGCTCATCTCTATCACTCTATTACTTTCACGTCTGTTCATTAACATGAGTACTGCTCGAATTGACAATTTCCTCGGAACGCAGGAAGCTTATATTGAGTACTTGGAGCGAAATCTCAAGTCTCTGAAGGAGCACCATGCTATCTGCCAGACTCCCAACAATCCGCGTGTGTGCGAAGACACTGCCGCTTCCGTTGCCCGCAGGATCGATGCTTCGCCTCAGGTCAACACTCCCCCTACATCTCCTATCTTGGGCAAGCGCTCTCGGGGCATCGAAATTGTTAAATACAGTCACCCCGCGGCCTCGAAACGATGCACCGTCGGTCGACAGAAAAGAAAGAGATGGGAGGAAGTTGCCACAACTCTGATAGTAGACACGCCACGAGCATGTGATTGGCAACAGGCTCTAAGAAGAAGGGAGTTTACGAAATAATAAACAGCGGCAACGCTATCGCCTTCCTTCTGGACACAGCATCCCCAACTACCCCGGCTATCCCTACGAGTCTCATGATTGAGCGTCCTGAAGGCACGACGGCACTCGCACACATCAAGCAATATGCACTAGCAGCGGTGCGCAGAGAAAGCAGTGCCTCTGTGAACCTCGCTCTTGCGAACTTCCAAAAGTTTCTTGCTTTGTCTGCCTGTGTCGTTTTGAAAGCGACAGGAACACCAGAGTCTGCCGTGCTCGGCGTTGTGAAGCTCTGCATCGGGGATTGTGCCAGGGATTATTGCTTAAAAATGCTTCGCGTTGTCTTGTACATGAACGAGCTCCTTGACACTCTGTACATGCATGGCTGGGAATCCCGCGCTTTCGAACTTCTGCTGCTCTGTAAGACTCGTCCACACCGCGATGAAACATTTGCGAGCTAACCTGGAGAAGGGAATCGATCGCCGTCCTATTTCTATTATATAACCTCTGCGGGCGATAATGGGTTGCGTTACCTCCAAGCCGCGCTGTGTACATCTGAGCTCACGTTGCCCCTGAACACAAGCACGCCCTGGACCTCATTGTTCGTTCCCAAATTGGTTGAAAGTATCCTCAGCAAAGAATACCAGTAGGATTCATCCACATCGTGTGTTTCTTCTCATGCTGATGGTCGAGCTAGTGTCGCAAGGATCGCCGATATTTTGGGGTACAAATATTCTGACTTCTTGAAAGCTCGTGTCAACCCAGCGCGATTTTGAGGGATGGCTCTGCTGCAGCTGTAGCAAGATGCAACCAACTAAATGTGGAAGGCATAGCTGGCTCCCGGGAACGCATAGCGCGCAGGTAAAAATGTAGAAGTTTGAGCCTTCATATTATATATCGATCCACATTAGCAGTCCTGTGCCTCTGCCGGTAGGGGGGAGGAGTAGCCTATCCTTCCCGTCTATGCAGATATCCTGTCCGAATGACAAATCGAGAAAGAACCCGTTATGAGGACCTAGGTCGCATAGCGCGAGGCACACCACGGTCTGTGGCAAATCATCCATGCGAGTCCCTCCGGTAATCGTTGCCATTCATCCTCAGAGAGTGGCTTGAACTTGCAAATACCAAATGCACGGACCAGAGCCTTGGTAGGAGCTTTGGCTGGACGATTAACCTGGGCAGCGGCACGCTGGATGTTGCTATCGCTCTGTTTCTGACGTTAGCAACTTCCTTCACACGTACGTGAAGCTTCGATTTGCATACTTGGGCCCAAGAATCAGCGATAGCTCCAGCCCTCTCTTGCCAATTGTCCCTCTCTAGCATCTCGTACCAGAACCGCACGGAACTGTGGTCTTTATAAAAGTCCTTTACTGTCGCGTCCGCCGCGAAGTCGGCAATGCTAGCGACATCGCCTGGAGGGAGTCCGGGCGCGATTGCATTGCGGTACTTCAGCTGTTGCTCGGTGCGGGCTTGATCCAGCGAAGAACCCATTGTCTTCTGCATGTGTTGTTAATATTTACTGTTGGCGGTCAGTTTTTGCCAAAGAATCCGGAAGTAAGCGCAGTGGGGCCCGCGAGAATGTTCTCAGGTCACGTGCAGTCAGGTTCATGAACTGCCCAGGTGAGCCTTGACTTCACGCTCGTTCTTGCACTTCATTCACGTCCAAATCGACATGCAGGACCAGCACACTTCCGATCTCAGCCTTCGATACAACAGCATTGAGCTCTTGGACCAGCAACGCAACGTTTTGGACTGTGAAAAGCTCCATCAGGGTCTCGATGCCGCAGCAGCAATCTTTTCAAAGCACAATGCAACCCTCCAATTCAGCATCGCGCTGCTCCACCGCCATCATGATCTTCCTGACGGGCATGCGATGGTGAATTCTCAAAACTCCCACATGGAGTACATATGCAGAGTCGCGCCACTGGGCGCCCGCGAGATCTTTCCTACCGCGTATCACCTCCACAATGAGAAGTTCCTCCCATATGAGTTTTCTTTCTCGCCAACCCCGACACCTGCGCCTGAGTTCTTGACGGAGCTTGCAATCTTCCTCAAATCTCGCGGCCTCCACCATATGCTCGCGCTATCCATCACGTCTTCCTTGGACTCTTGCTGTATGGAGACACTTTCAAGAGATGGAGAGGGGACTGTGACGAAGCAGATAACTCAGCAACTCAAAGGGTCATCCCGCGAATACACCATCACAGAGTGGGGCGTGGTTCAGACTAGTGGCGGCTACGAGATCAGGGCTCTCAAAGGGTGCGAAACAAACGAAGCTGGCATTCATAAAAGATCTTAGGACTGGACAATGTTGTGCGTGGACTGCGGCTAGGTCTATGAAGTTCTCTGTCTGGCCCTGGTCATGCAAAGCTGTTGACTTGACTTGCATCTCGCGGCATCGATGCATTGCATAGGTGATGCATGCTTTAGAGCTACGGTCTGCATGTTTGCTCTGAATTCCGTTCCGTGCCACGAAATCAACGACTCAACTATATCCCTCCGAGCGTGTTCGATTGTAATTCGCTGTTGCGCTTGGCGGCTTCTTTCATTTGAGCCTCTGGCGACAGCCGTCTTGTCTCGTTTCCTCGTCGTTTTGTAGCTATTTGGATGTCACGCAGCTGCCGAGCCGGACTATCTCGGTCACGCTCGCCTGAAGCGCTTCGACATCAGTCTTATGTTCCTTCTAAGCGCTATGGCAGATTTGCACTCGGCGTCTCTGTTCACCATAGACTAGGTCCGAGGCCAACTGCGGCTTACTTTGTCCACTTGATCCAGCGTAGCGGCTACGTGCATTCGCTCGAATCGATCTTTAATGCATCCAGCGTTGCATTAACTCTCGCTGCAGAAAACAATGTCAACGACGGCGGAAAGCAAGTAGAAATCTGGACGATAGTGGTCGAAGCTGGCTCAGTCCCGTTTCCTAGTAGCTAGCTGTTGATGATGCGACTAGCGCTTGAGCGCAGCTAAGGAGAAGCGATGAAGTGCAGCGATAGATGTCCCAACCTCGCCCACAGTCCAGCAACCTCTCAGTGAGGCTATCGCTCCCGGCTCTCTTCCTTCTGCTGCTCTGTCTGCTTCTGTCCGAGTTGTGCCCTGGAAAGTTGTTCGATCCGTATCAAAATGACCATATCTAAATCTCACCAAGGTTCCTGCGCAGCTCCACGATGGAAGCATGGCGGCCGATATCTTCGTTCGCCAGGAGGAAGGCTTCGAGGTGACCAATCATCGTCTTTTGATCAGCATCTGCTTGTTCAACGCGGAGCCGAATGTACTCTTTGTTGATCCGTTTGTTGCGAAGCGACATCTCAAAGAATTGTCGCTCGGTAGAATTGGCTAGTAGGTCTGCGACCTCTGGAGATATCTTCCGGATTGCAGCTTCCAGGTATGCGCGGTCTTCTGCAAAGTCCATGTCTTCAGGTACATCGTCGTTACGAAAGCCGGGTATGTTCGCGATGAAGAGCGGTGGCTGGATGGCGGCTGGTGCCGGTACGTATGCCACCGTGTCCCAGTCGATGACTCTACGCATTCGTCAGTGGCAACAATCACACCGATAAGGACACAGCGTACCCCGTAAGCCCATCGTGGTCCACAATCACGTTCAAAGCATTCAAATCACCGTGCCTGACAGTCAAGCCGCGGCTTTTTCCGGGACAAGTGTCTCAACTTTGGCGCGGCGACTGAGAAAGGTCAGAGGGTCACCCCACCCGGTGTTGAGGACCGAGCGGCGAATCGCCTTATCCACTTCGTCCAAGACCCAGGCCTGGTATGTCATCTCGTGTTTTCCTAAACTTTGTGTCAAATGGAATAGTTCTCGGAAGCGTTCAAGGCACGTACCAGACTCCGTCGACGGCACTGGGCACGTCCATAGTCTGTAAAGGAAGTCTGCAAGGCCATCCAGCACTGTATGGCGTCTCGTAGCGCTCAAGCTATGCAGATTCCAGGAACCAATTGAGGTCCCGTAGACGTACTCCATAACGGAGTACCGTCCAGCACTGTATATGACCGTCGGAATCTGAATAGCCGGTACCATTTGCCTGATGTACCTCATTGCAGCGACGCTTCGAGCGGCTGCCAATGCTGCAAATGAGTCTTTGGCGATCCTGAGGCTCCACGCGTCCCCGTGTAGTGATTTGAGCACATAGACCTGGTGGGAACGGCTGGCTTGCGAGTGCGAGACTTCAAAACCACACCGAGTGTCAGCGTTCTGAACCGGAGACAGAGACTTTCAGATGAACGAGCGGGAAGAAGTGTTATTTCCCCACGAAAGCTGGGCTTCAATTGTCTACATATAACGAGCGTGGTAGCAAAGACTTTCAAGAAGTCGAATGCAGAACAATCCTGGACAATGGACGCCGACAAATTGCGTATTCGCTCCCTGAATGAAGAGGTGTTTCGGCTACTCAGCCGTCGATGTGATTGTGGTTGGGATTGGTAGATGACCCAGTGTCGCGACAAGCACATCTGTAGAGCCTGGGCTCACCGTCGGCTCCTGTCGGGTACGCCCAGAAAGTCGTCTTGTGACTAAGTGTGACGAAGTCTTGTTCGAGGATCTGTCCCCGTGTTAGTATTGAAGATGCCATCGTGGACGGATCTGCAAACATACGAGACTCATTGGGATCTTGACACTGATGCCGGCGCTCTCCGTCACCTCAAGCTCTTCCACATCGTCTGGAGAGTACCGACGAAGCCCAATGTTGGCTATGCCCAGTTCCTCAAGGTTCTGCTCGACTTCTGTGAAGAGTCGGATCTCGTTCTCGGACACGGGGCCTGCTTCGCCCAGCTCATATTCAAACGGCCTCCAGATACTATCGACCCTAGCCCAGGGCTTTGGTCGAATCGGACACCCGTGCAAGTCTTGTGCATCATCAGCCAGAGGGAACGGCTGAAGGGTCTGTTTGAAATCAAGCATTCTGTTTCCCGGATCGATCCTCGTGTGACGGTGGACAAGTGCAAGACCAAAGGTGTCGTTCAGCGCCAGCTTTGCGGCCATGGTTGCGAATTTCTTCAGGTAGCCGTCAAAGTGGCCGTTTGACTTGACGGAGGCATGGGCATCCTCGAGGGAAGGGATGATGTCGAAAATGGTGGGATCGTAGGCTCCGCAAAGTGTCATTGTATCGATAACTGTGAGATATCTGGCTGAGTGGGCCTGCCGAAGAAGACCAAGGGAAGCTGTTTCTTATATGCGCTCTGTGCCGGTTCCTGTAGGCAACTACTCTCGGAACAGCCTCCAAGCGGGGCAATGCACCGCTAGACCGAAATCGAGTCTCCAAAAGTGAGGAGTGCCAACCCTGGGGTAGCCACACGCCCCGATCAATATCCGTACAGCATCAATGAGTGGGGAGCTTCGGCGCATCCTGCAGCAGACGCAGGAAGAAACGTGCTAGCAATCTCGTCTATTGGCTCGTTCATCTTATCAAGCTGTCTGTGCGACCCCTACTTCACTATCGGATCGCCTTTCGCGAACGGGATCGCAGAGACGTTGGTCGATTGCGAACCCAAGAGAGATGGCGACTTTCCACGTTAGGCAATAGGAAATGGAGTTGTTGAAACGTACAGATCGCCAGGACTGAGAGTAGATGACGGAAGCAACTCAGCCGGCAATAGCAAAACAACAACATGACCAATAAGAATGCGAGGAGAGTCTGTTAATCCAAGCTGCAAAACTAATAAGAGAGCTTCCCAAACAGGCCGGGAAATTTCCCCGCTAGGACGAAGCTCCAGAGTAGTCTCAGCCGCATAGACTATACTTGGCGGCGCTAATCCCCTTCGGGGGCACCTTCCTATATAGTCTAAGAGCGCAACAGCTGTCTTCTTAGATAGAGAGTTAGTATACTAAACGAGCGTAACAAAACCGACGAAATTCGAAAAACCCGTACGGTTATTTTATAGCGCCGAGTCCGCTAAGTACGATGCCAAGATAAAGAAAAAATCGAGCGTGTTTTGGAAGAGGAGTAGGCTTTCGTAGATTTCGAAAAAGTTACTAATAAATAAGAATTTTTTGAAAAACACGCGAAAGCCTACTAAGGCTTTTTGTTTATAATAGCTATCGATATAAAAGAAGTATGCGCTCTAAGAGACGAGCTTTAGCTATGAAATAACCGTTCTAGATTTTCGAGATTCGTCCTTATTATTACGTAGTCGGTATCGAGGACAAATTCTATTCTTAGTCGCTAACCCTCTATATTAGTATAAAACGTATATAAAGCTAACCCTCTATCTAATAAAAACCTAAGTTAGGCCCTTAGACTACCTAGAGAAGGGCTAGGTACTTATACCTAATTAGCCCGAACGAGGTAGTCTAAGCGTCTAAGACTAGCTCTAGAGTAGCTAACCGGTCGAATTCTATATTTCCCGATTTATAAAAAGTATAATTCTCCGTTAGTACGAATTTCGTAGATATAAAGAGATTCTTACGAGTTTATTCGGGTATATTCTATAACTATTCGTACTCGCTATCGTCCTTTTCGCGTCTATTACTATTATAGTTAAGAGATAGACGTTACTCCCTTACTATTAGCTAATTACGCCTATACTAATCGAGTATTTATAGCTCGAAGCTCGAAGCTTAAAGCTCGAAGCTCGAAGTTCGAAGTTTAAAGTTTAGGATTAGAGTTTTTACTATAACTTCTGTCCGCTACTAAGACTTTTATCAAAATTCTATAGCAAAAAAGTAATATCTACGAGATATAGATATATCTCGCTATTACGTCCGTAATAATAATATTTGTCTCTTATAATATTATCTATCTCTCTATAGATACGTACTAGCGTCTATATATAGGGGTACGGCGTCTATATATAGGGCTTCCGGCGTATATATACTATAGAACTTCTAGCCTCTATAGACAATTTCGCGCTATTATAGGAACGCGTTTTCGGAAATTAGGAATTCCGGAATTCGACTAGTTAGCTACTCTAGGCCTATATAGCTACTTCCGGTTAGCGCTAGTCGTAGAGCGTTTAGAATAACTTCCTTCTAATTTAAGTTCCTCTCTATAGATATTAGAGTAAGCGACGAAGCGAGATAGCTAGACTATAGGATAGCGCTCTAAACGTTAGTTTCCCTTACTATAGCCGAATTAGCAATTTCGTTACGTATATATTAACATTACTTCCTTAAAATGCCTCCTATTGTCTATATATCGCTCTTAATACGTTCTATCGTAATCTTAGTATGTCCGTATTGTTATATACTATTAGTAAGTAGTAAGTAACTTATAATACTAATAAGTAGCCGTTTCTTCTTATAAAACCTCTACTACTACGCTCTTTTTTTAAACAACACTACTACTACTACTACTCTCTACGCTCTTGCCTACGATCTTATACCTTCTTAGACCGCTCTTAATACGCAAAAAGGCTTCGATATTAACTCCGTTACGCCGTACGATATACGCGACGACTCCTTACTACTACTAGCCGTTATACGCGACGACTTATTACTACTACTACCCCCTATACGCGTAGACTCTTAGTCGTTACTACTACCTACCCCTATACGCGTAGACTCTCTAGTAAGCGTTATAGATACCGCTTTACTACTACTATTACCTTCGGCTCTACCTATCGAGCTCCGTACCTACTATATACCGACTACCGCCAATTAGAAGGCTCCGTAATATATTAGTGTCGTAAACTAGAAGGCAGCCCTTACTATAGTAGGGAAAGTCGTAGTAGTTACGTATATCTAGTAGTACTACCTTCGTCGCTAGGTAGCTAATAGACTTTATCCTCTATTATACTACCCTTTTAGCACTTCGAAGGCATAACAGCACATAGTACTTGAATCTACCTCCTTGTTGCCCCCCTATCTACCTTCCCTCGTCTTCTTTTTATATATTTACCTTCTATAGCCCTCTTTTACCGCACCTCTAGTATATACTACTACTATCCGACGGGAGTTTAGAGTCTAAGTATACTCCCCCCTTATATTTTAGTAGACAATATAAGACTCCTACACTCGCTTTAGCGGTATAGTAAGATATATAGGATAGTAGCAGTATGCTATAAGCGACGAGCCTACGAGAAATACACGATATCCGAGAAATGCGCCGGTCGTACCCTTAAGTAGGAAGCTACACCTTTATAATAACTACTTACGACTATAACAACCTTAAATACCTCTACCCCTTAGCTAGGGTAGATGTAGCTCTAAGTCCAAATCCAAATCTAAGTCCAAATCCAAATCTAATTTCGAATCTAAATACCGATACCTAATATATACGAATAGCTATATATACATTACCGGCTATAGGAGTAGCCGAGAAAACTTTTCTTATCCCTCGACGATAGCTACCTTTAGACTAGCTACTCCGCTATATGCACTAGGGACTACACCTCTAGCGTCTACTACACGCTTTTAAAACAGGCACGCACTATAGAGAGGTTTCTACTATAGAAAGAGGGTGTCTCGGGGGTAAAAGGAGCCTCCTAGACTAAAATTCCTACTATAATAGCTTCGCCTACTACCCGCCGCGCTCCTCCTTCGCTCCTTGTCTTCTCTATAGACAGCCCCTAACGACGACTTCCGGCTAGTTGCTAAAGAAGAAAGAATCCGGATTATAGAGGACTAATACCTAGGGAGATATACCCTCCCTACCGGCTAATTACCCCCTTATAGACATAATAGACGTTATAGACGTTATAGGCATTATAATACGAAAGGTTACGTAACTAATAGATTATTACTATTAGTAGAGAGATAGTAGCGAGGATGCTAGTGCGGTTTTAATATACTATAGTAGCGAGGATACCGGCGCTGTTTTAATATACCGTAGTAGCTAAGGGCGAGGGTCCTCCTTACTAGCTAGACTACCTACTACCTTAATAACGACTTCCGGCTAGTTACTAAGGAGAGAATCTAGACTACGGAAGAAGAAGTTCTAAAGATATACCCTCTTTGCCGTCCGCCTGTCTCCTTATAGACACGATAGATACTATAGACACAAATAGATAAACGATTACGTAACCGGTAGATCGTTACTAGTAGTAGAGCCGGAAGAAGTAGGTACTAAGTCTCCTTAACGCGGGCATAGCGAATACCCTAAGAACAATGTCGGTACGGTCTTAATATACCGTAGTAGCTAGGCGGGCGAAGAATATCTAACTAGTAGCGTATTCTCTAGGGGAATAGACGTACGAGCACCGCTCGGACTACCTCGCGGCTAAAGCGGTAATAACCGTCCTATTACTAACATTAGCACTATTATCGATACTAGCACTACTAGCATTACGAGCACTACCGTACCTCGTATACGAGAGTAGGACCCGCCGCTCTATTACCGAGTACCTAGAGGTTTGAAGAAAGTAGCTAGTGCATCTATTACTACGGCCGCATACGAGAACACTATCTACTACTCTATATATACGCTACCGCCTCCCTTATATAGAGGCACTATCGAACCTTCTCTAGGCTTATAATGTTTGCTAGACTATTAGGAGTTACTAGTCTAGGAAAGGTTCTAATACTCCTATACGCTACTAGCACCTAGTCTACTCTATACCTTATTTCCGCAACTTCCCCTTCGAGACTCTAGTATCGCTATTAAGCTCAAATAGTGTTAGCTCGCGGATCTAATAGTAATAAGCGGATCCGATACCGATAGCCCCCTCTAGGCGACGTAGTAATACTACTAGCCCTATTTGGAGTCTCCCTTTCTTTACTAGACTAATAGTCTAGGAAACACTAAAATACTAGCCTACATCCCCTCCGAAGCATAAAAGGGACACTACAACTACTCCTGTTTGCTTATATCTCTAACATACCTACCTTTAACGAAGTGCTTTAATTTCTTAGCTAAAGAATCTACTATATCGATACCTAAAAACAAACCCTTATCCTCTAAGGAACAACCTACTAGCGACTAGTCCGCTATCCCTACTAAGCGCAAGTATATAGCTAGCGCGTCCGAAGTATTAAATGCTCTACTAAGCCGTCCTAGTAATTCGGGGGCGACAATACCTCTCTAGTCCCCTCTAGATATATCGTCCTTCCGCGACGATAATACGATTCCTTCTACCCGCTTCGCGACTAACTCGACCGATAGTTCTAACGATAATATTACTAATTAGCACTATAGACGCCCCTCTACTAACGCCGCATCTTATAGTAACAGCCCCCCTTCCTAATCTACTAACCTAAACGTTATAGACCTTATC